>JAQGBS010001551.1:0-15398 GCA_034698545.1 Acrobeloides obliquus
TTTTCGCCTAGAAATTAGTCTAAAAAGTTGGTTTTTAGAAGAAAATCAGAAAAAAATTTTCGCGTCGAAACGCAGTTTTACCCTGATTTTCAGGGTCAAACTTAATTTTTCACTCTTCGAAAATGCACGCAATCGATTTTTCGCCTAGAAATTACCCTAAAAAGTCGGTTTTTACAAGAAAATCGGAAAAAATTTTTTCGCTAAAATTCACGTTCAATGCGGTCGCTGATCTACAGTAGTTCCAAGAATTTACTTTTTTAGTTTAATAACAACACATTGGCAATTGGTTATTCATGGGGTCAAATAAACTGTAAACCGGACCGGGGTTATTGGCAATTTGAAGATAGATATAATGTTACGGAAGTTGGTTGTGTGGAAGGGGCTTATAGTCCACAAGCTTATATACCTCCATATGTTTTACCACCAGTACCTGCGAATCCAAGTAATTCTTAGTTTTATGTGATATGTGAATTTTGAATACGACCGAGCTTGGTTCATGTTCATTTTTAAGCATGTCAACAATGTTCGGACTCTCAATTGGTGCTCTCAGCGGATAATGGAACAGTCGAACAAAACGCCAATGGATGGCTGTACCCAGTTTATAGTGTCTACAACAATCTAACAGATGGATGCTTAACTCTGAGAGCCTATTGTGAAGATAACTCACTGGCATGGAATAAACGATATAATCCTCCTCAATGGACATCCTTATTTGGCCCTCAATCTGCTCAGCTATTGGTAAGACTCAGACTCGATGAGTGAAGTTGATTGATTCCCATATTGATGGGGTACTCAGTACTCCCTAAGAAAAATTTTTTCGGGAGTACCCCTTATTTGTTCAATTTTTGCAGTTTAAAGCTTTACCCCATAATATGAGTGTCAAATTGAAGAGAAATTTTTTCTTAGGTCATATGGAAGCAAAAATTTTTGAAAAATTTTAAATTTTGGAGGCATTTTTTAAAAATTTTTAAAAAACATAAATGTCAAATTTTTCAAATTCCTAAATTTAACTTTTCCCATATGATACGGGTGTCAAATTGAAGAGAATTTTTTCTTGGGTTAGGAGAGAAATACCACTAAAGTTTAAATTTGTTTTAAATCTTAATTTTCAGGAGTATTTTTTGGAGCCCCATAGGCGCTCGGTCCCCTGGTTCTATGCATTAAAGCCCGAAAAAATCATAAGGGTGGCTCATAACTTTTCATAAACATGGACCTCAGAAAGCCATGGACATGGTGCCGAGGCTTAAACTAATTTTATTTTAGTTCAATTATGGCACTGTTCAAGGTCCCGCAGAAAACGGAGTAACACATGTTGACTTAAAATGCAAAAATGGACAGTGGATCTACAACAATGGAGGTGTAGAAACCCACGTGAATCAAATTAAGTGTCGTTTCTTCAATGCAACATCAACATCTGGATGATCAATTTCAATTTTCATAATTTTAAAACAATTTTTATAATTTTAATTTTTTTTAAATAAAAATTTGTGAACAATAAACTTCGTGGGTCTAAGTAGGAGTAGATAGTGGGAAGGGGCTGAATCTAGACTGGACCACTGGACTTTTGGACCTGGACCTCTAACTTGGATCTTTTATAGGGGTATCCTCATAGGGTATCCTGAAGTGGACCCCTAGGGGTATAGTTTTAGGGCCATTTTTTATATGGTTTCTTTATAGGGGTATTCTTATAGGGGTATCCTATAGGCGTATAGTATACAAGGGTATCATTTAAAGATGGTGGAAGTTTTTGTCCCATATATAGGACGAGCCGAGTTAAAGGATTAATGCTATATTTAGAACAGACAAATCGAAGAACTTAAAGGGGCACTAGGCCTTAAAGGGGCACTGAACTTGAAAATTTGATTGAAAAAAGTCATTTTATAACGGGACATGCCCTGTCCCGTTATAAAATGACTTTTTTCAATCAAATTTTCAAGTTCAATCAAGATCATTATGGAAAAAAGTGAAACGGGCAAAAAATAGTTTAGGTGTTGGAGATCTGTGCTTTTACCGTATTAAAATCAACAATGTCCTTAAAAAGTTATAACCATCCGTAATAGAAGGCCGCCTCGAAAAAACCCGTAACGGTAAGGAAAGGCCTAGTGCCCTTAAAGGACCAGTCTACTTTTGAGGAAATGATGTCATGTGATAGAGCACAAAATTTAGAGCATTTTTTGCTTTTACGGCACCACCTGAAAATCTAACGGTAAAAAGTTATGATCGAAACAAGATTGTAATTTTTGAATTCGAATGAGTTTGAACATTGAAGCGAAGAGCCGGCACTCAGGCATCAATCAGATTGTTTATTGGAACGATTTAATAAAACATAAAATTCAAATTCCTTGAACATTTAAGAAAAATTAAAAACAGCATTTCTTATATACACTTTTCCGTCTGCAAAGCTAACACTTCATTTTTTTGAAAAATGTCGAAAAAATTTTTTCATCGGAGATCCAGCTGCAAATGATTGTCCCCCTTTAAGGAATTCAAATTTTCGTTTCAATATTCAGACCATTTAAAAAATACAGCATTCATTTTCCTTCTGGCTCAGGATGAAATAAAAAAAGATTATCAAAAACGGATTTATATTACAAAAAGTTATGAGCAAATATTTGCGTAAAAAAATTTGGGCCACAGTTGGGATTTTTCGCTGTAATTAATTTATACATCACTTTCCACTTGGTTTTTGTCTCTTCGTTTTAAATTCGAATATTATCATGTATTAGAACGACAATTTTTTTTTTATTGTTTTGAACTTTTCGTACGCATTTTTTTGTGTGTTTTTTTTATATTGATTATTGATAATTCAATCAAGATTGAAAAAAAGCCGTGTTATCTATGTCACATGTATATAACACGGTATACTCTATATGAATACTTTGTTAACGATTTTTACATTTTTTGCCCTTCGCTCCCTGAAAAGTGACTTGGTCAGGGATATCGGTCAGAATCTCTAGTTTATTTTTATGTGCAACTCGGAGCCCGCATAGTGAGAACATTTCGAGCTAGAGCCCAAAAAGTGAATTTTTGAGGGGGTCAAAAACCGTTATTCATAGAAAGAAGGTCACTTTTCTCAAAAACTATAAATGCTAGGATTATGATCGAGGTGTCGTTGGAAAGGGGGACGATGGGCAATGAAAACATTTTTTAAATTATGGAAAACGCATTTATAGAAAAAAAAATTATGATACAAACAATGTCACATGTATATAACATGGTATACTCTATATGAATACTTTATTAGCGATTTTTACATTTTTTGCCCCTCGTCCCCTGAAAAGTGACTTGGTCAGGGATGTCGGCCAGGAATTCTAATTTATTTTTATGTGCGACTCGGAACTCGCGTAGTAAGAAAATTTTGAACTAGAGCTCAAAAAGTGAATTTTTGAGGGGGTCAAAAACCGTTATTCATGGAAAGAAGGTCACTTTTCTCAAAAACTATAAATGCTAGGATCATGATCGAGGTGTCGTTGGAAAGGGGGACGATGGGCAATGAAAACACTTTTTAAATTATGAAAAACGCATTTATAGAAAAAAAATTATGATAAAAACAAAACAAGGGTCCAAATGATGATTTTTGAGGGGGTCCAAATAACGATTTTTCTCGATTTCTCCACAAGTTTAAGAGCTCGGGTCCTAACTTATATGTTTTTGTTAATCACTCACTAGGTACATAATAATAACCTAGACTTCAAATTTCTAGCAACACTTTTTGGCGTACTCCCACCCCCTCAGGAGCTATCTGCGATATTTCGAGATATTGCCTCTTAAAGCATAAAAAGCGAAAATGAAAAAATTGATTTTTTAATTTTTTTCAAATGGAGTACCCCCATGATTTTGGTGTTGTTTTTCTTCCCTCGCCGAGCTCTTTCCAAAAATCTAAGTCGTAACGGGATTGGACTTAAAGGACCACTGAACTTTTGAACGGACTTCGAAAATTTATATTTAAAAGAAAGAAGAATTTTTGCTGATCATTTTTTGTTTTTACGGTACCCCTTGAAAGTTTAGCCCTTTCGAGATTGGACTTAAGGTTACAAATTTCGGTGACACAAACAGACAGACATTTCTTGTTTAATATTAAAAGATCATAAAAACAATACAAGGGTTGTGCCCGGGGCAGCGCCGGGCACAACCTATTATGATCTCCACACAACCTCGGCGCTTCGTGGCGAGGCACAACCCTCCTTTTCGGTCGGCACAGCCGTACAACCCTGTGGTAATTTATTACCACCTAATACCACCTTTGGTCATGTATGATTCCAATGTTTATTAAGCGTGGGAGCTAAAATATCCTCAAAACAAGATCTAGGGCTATCAAATATTAGACCCAAAAAATCAAATATTATGACCCATTAAATCAAATATTATGACCCATTAGACAATAGATATTGTTTATAAAGCAAATGGTCATCCCCATAAATAAACCTTGTTTATTCAAATGTCTGGATCATGAAAATATGCATATAAAAAGATCAGATCGGCACTCAAAAGGAGCTAAATGTTATCCAAAAAGTTGACTATAGATATGATTTTGGGAGGTTCTTTGTTACTATTTTGTCTTGTAACTTCTTCCACTTTTCAAACGGCTGTGGCTAGCGAATCTGACAGCCGTTCAGTTGAGAGAATCAAAGTAATTGGAGGTTCTTTGTTAGTATACAAGGAAAAACCGCGCCTAAAAGAAACTACTATTCGTGGGCCTACAACGAACACTCAAGAGACTGCTAATAACTATACAGGTATAAAATGGGCTTTATCCCCTCCCCCTCTTCCAGGTTTGCCATCATACCTGAACAAGGGGGTGAGATCTCACTCTCCCCTACTCCGGGATTTTTATCCTGACCCCCTCATCCAAGATTGTTGAAAAATTTTCAAAAAAAAGTTGGAAAAATTGGCAATTTTTTTATAAATTTTGGATTTGGAGACCTTTTTTTTGGTCGACACATTTTTGCCAGCAATTTTGTAATTTTCCATTTTTGGTCAGACCCCCTTGAGAATTTTCAGAAATCTCAGCCCCTTTGTTCAGGTATGATGATTGGAAAGGTCCATAGGGGCTAGTAAAATAACAACGTATTAATCTCTAGCTGTGGATGAATCTGTAGCTACAGAGGTTCTAGTCTTTTTAAATCTTGAATTCTTTAGACTATTGTCGTAGCAAATGCCCCATCTCATGGATCAAATTCCGCCAAGGAAAAACTCTCGGCTTAACCCCCTTGCACACTCAAGCATTTCAATCATTTGGAGCATGTGGATTGCTAATTAGATGTTCTAGTCTTACACCAAATAACACACATCGACCTTACACTATCATAACGGTAAGTATATTTAAATTTTACAAAAAATTGTAGGAGTATCTTTTGTGGAGTGTAAAAGATATGAAATAATTATTAAAGTAAATTTATAAATAACAGAGTCCCTTGGGGCTTTTGCCCAAGACTAAAGTTATAGGGGAACTATTTTAAGGGTTTTAAGTTTATAGGGGGTGTGTTTCAGACAGTTTATCTCTATTTACTATAGTGAATGGAGCAATTTATAGCTTTTTCTATAAGTGATGAGTAATTCCGGTGAAAAGATTTCCCCGGATAAATCCGGATAATCCCTATAAAAGATGCCCCTATAAAGGATTTACCTTTTTAGTTTAATAACAACACATTAGCTGACGGGGGTCATTTATCTGGTTCATGGGTTGTTATAAGCTGTAATCCGGGCTATTGGGATTATTGGACAAATGCCCCTGGAAATAATATTACGGAAGCTGGTTGTATGGAAGGGTATAATTTAGCTCCACCAGATGTTTTACCACCAGTACCAGCGAATCCAAGTAATTCTTAGTTTTGTGTGACATGTAATTTTAATACGACCGAGCTTGGCTTATATTAATTTTTAAGCATGTCAACAATGTTCGGACTCTCAATTGGTGCTCTCAGCAGATAATGGAACAGTCGAACAAAACGCTAAAGGATGGCTCTACCCAGTTTATAGTGTCTACAACAATCTAACAGATGGATGCTTAACTCTGAGAGCCCAATGTGATGATATCAAACAGGAATGGGATAAACGATATAATCCTCCTCGATGGACGTCCGCATTCGGCCCTCAATCTGCTCAGCTATTGGTAAGACTCAGCTCGATGAGTGAAGTTGATTGATACCCATATTGATGGGGTACTCAGTACTCCCTCCCCTAGAAAAATTTTTCTGGGAGTATCCCCTATTTTTTCAATTTTTGCAATTTAAAGCTTTACTCCATAATATGAGTGTCAAATTGAAGAGAAATTTTTTCTTAGGTTATAGGAGAAAAAATTTTAAATTTTGGAGGCATTTTTTAATTTTTTAAAAACATAGGCGTCAAAATTTTCAAATTTTTAAACCTAACTTTTCCCATATGATATGGGTGTCAAATTGAAGAGAAATTTTTCTTGAATTAGGGGAGAATACCACTAAAATTTAAGATGTTTTTTAAATCTTAATTTTCAGGAGTATTTTTTGAAACCCCATAGGCGCTCGGCCCCCTGGTTCTATGCATTAAAGCCCGAAAAAAATCATAAGGGTGGTCCATAACTTTCATGAACATGGACCTCAGAAAGCCATGGACATGGTGCCGAGGCTTAAACTAATTTTATTTTAGTTCAATTATGGCACTGTTCAAGGTCCCGCAGAAAACGGAGTAACACATGTTGACTTAAAATGCAAAAATGGACAGTGGATCTACAACAATGGAGGTGTAGATACCCAAGTGAATCAAATTAAGTGCCGTTTCTTCAATACAACATCAATATCGGGATGATCAATTTCAATTTTCATAATTTTAAAGCTTTTTAATAAAAATTTGTTAACAATAAACTTCGCGGGTCTAAGTAGGAATAGAGAGTGGGGAGGGGCTGAATCTAGACTGGACTACTGGACTTTTGAACCTGGACCTCTAGCTTGGATCTTTTATAGGGGTATCCTCATAGGATATTTAGGGGTAATTTTATGCGGGAAATCGATTGTGTTCACTCCCAAAAAGTGAAAACGCTTCCTTGGCCCTGATTCAGGGAAGGAATCGGTGTATTGAAGCGAAAATCGAAAAATTTTCGGATTTTTATGAGAAAACCGTCGATTCTTAGGTTTTTCTAGGCGGGGAATCGATTGCGCGCATTCCCGAACCTTGAAAACGCTTCCTTGGCCCTGATTCAGGGAAGGAATCGGTGTATTGAAGCGAAGTGCACGGAAGATACCCCACCAAATCACACTAGGTATGATGAGCATACTCAGACCGGCCACAAATTGTCGTACTTTTATCGTACTTTTGCAGTACAATGGCTTAAAATTATGTTTTTTTCGTGTTATTAGTTAGTACTCATGAGTACTATCGAACGGTAAAAGAATTTTTACGAAAAATTTTTTTAGACTCATCGTACTTAAAAAGTACAACGAAATAAGCGAAATTTTATCGTACTTTTTAAGTACGATGGGTTTAAAAAAAGTTTTCGTAAAAATTCTTTTACCATTCGATAGTAGTCACAAGTACTAACTGATAACACAAAAAGTACGAAAAAATACATATTTTTAAGCCATCATACTGCAAAAGTACAATAAAAATTACGACAACTAGTGGTCGGCCTTATACGTTGAGTGAAGGAAAAAATCGTGCTCGAGATATAATGAAAAAGTGTTTTAAATAACATGATATATAAAGTATTTTCAAAGAGTAGCTTCTTCTTGCGCACCATAATATTGCTCGTCTCTATCACTGTTTTGTGACCGCTATAAAGTTTTCATTTAAAAAGAAAATGCTTGATACCGTTATGATAAATTCAACTCCACGACTGTTTAGATTTTGCATATATTCTCGATATCTATCTGACGAATCTTGTTCTTGGCTTAGACCAACACGATTCTGGGTTTGTGGCTACAATTTTTGAAGGTAGTGGAAAAAACTTGCAATATCCCCCCAAAATCACTTATGGGCTTGATCGAGTCTATGTCGCGCTGTCATCAAGGCGAAGGGCTACGCAACTAAATATTGAGCTGCTTTGTTTTTATTCTGGTTGATTTTTGGGGTATTGCAAGTTTTTTCCCACTACTGTAAAGTCACGTCTTACTTGAGTATTATAGTGATTATAATCATAATTGTCGGGTCCTATCACTTCATTTATAAGCGCTCGATGCCTTTCTTCCGAGTCTATACTTGGGTCTAACAAAGACGTCGGGTTAACATTCTAATTTCTTGATTATAAAAAAAGCACAAATGACTAACTGGTATTAGTTCGGTTGCTTTCGATAAATATAGCTTAAAAAAGGATTCCAATTCTTTAAATTTTGGTCTTGATTTGGATTTTTCCAACCAGCCTAAAAAATACATAATGGTCGCTTAAAAGAGCGAGATACTTTTGCGCACCGACATTTGCGCACCAGACTTTTGAGCACCGGACATTTGTACCCTTTAAAAATGGCTTTTTATATAGGTTGAAAGGCCCGGAATTCGTAGGCAGAAAGTTTATAAAGTTCGGGGTGCAAATGTCGGGGCGCAAAAGTCTCTCACCCTCTTAAAAAAAAATAACTATACACTGAAGAAGCGTTTCATATAGTTTCAATGTACAAAGATCTCCTGCTTCAGAAATTAGGCGACCTCCTTGCTTTAAAAATTCTAGGAGAGATTCTTTAAAGGGTTTATTTGCCACTGGTTTGAGGTTTGAATAAGGATCTGTTTGTGCGAAGGTAATAATTTCCCAACAGGTGACACCGAAAGACCATACATCAGATGCTTCACTAAAAAATACATTTTTAAAAGACCAAGACGTTTCTTCCAAAAAAACCTATTTTCTCATTTTTGGGGTTTTAAAACCCAAGAGACCTTTGAATTGGGCGGTGTGACACTTGCGGACGGGACTTTTGCGGATGGAGGAGGGGGTATTATATAATTAATGTAAATAGATAACTTTTTTATTTTCAATTAAGATGAATAAATACGCAAAAGTCCTGTCCGCAAAAGTCCGTCCGCAAACGTCCCGTCCGCGAAAGTCCGTTCGCAAGTGTCATACCGCCTTGAATTGTCCCATAATACGGCATATAGCGCTTTTTATGAGCATACATAGGCAGCACCCCAGGTGGAATTTTCAAAAAAACCCACAACCCTCATTTGTGTCGACCTTCCGACTCACATTCTTCACAAAAACTCACCTAAATTCCGCCTTGGTTAAACTTTCTAGTGCTGACCACCGGAATGGTATTAATGATATTGACTTCGTGACATCTGTATCTATAATTTTTGCTAAACCAAAGTCGGCTACTTCAACTTCATTTCTTTTCCGCATGAGAACATTTCTAGCTGCTAAATCTCTATGCACGATGCCTTTATTGGCTAAATAGTTCATGCCCTAAAATTACAATACGTAAAGTAAAAGCCTTTTATACTAAGAACCAAATTCGTACCGAGGCGATTTGATAACAATATGAGACAAGGTATTCAGCATCTAAGGAGTCCTTTTTTTGTTTCAAAAATGATTTTAGCGAGCCCATTAGACGAAGAGGCAATACCAATTTTATATCGTCTGCCAAACAAATTCCAATTAATGGGAGCACATTTTCGTGTCTTAATCTTGCCATTGTACTTGCTTCACCGAGTACGTCCTTTAAAAGTTTATGGGTTCCACAGGATTTTGCTGATTTTTCATTTCACCGACCAAGTCTTTTCGCCGACTTGTATTTCACCGACTTTTTTTATCGACTATTAATTTCTATTTAATTAGAAAAGTTTAAGAATTCCTAAAGCCTTAGGCTTAAGTCTTAGGCCTAGGATTTTGCCTTAGGCTTAAGGCTTAGACCTTTAGCCTAAGGCCTAAGCCTTCTTCCTAATGCCTAAGTTTAAGCCTTAAGGCTAAGGGCTTATGCTTTAATGCATAAGCCTATGGTCTAAGCCTAAGGATAGGCCTAGATCTGAGCCTATGTCTAAGCCTTAAATCTAAAACCTAAGCATTAAGCCTAGGTCTAAGGCCTGAGCCTAAGGCCTAAGCATTAATTCTAATGCCCAATCCTATGCCTAAGGCCTACAGACAAAACCTAGGCCAAATGCCTGAGCCTAAGCCTATGGTCTAAGCCTGAGGCCCATGATGATCGGTCAAATTACTAGTCGGTAAAAAGAGTGTCCGGTGAAAAAAAAGTCGGTGAAATGCTAGTCAGTGAAAAAAAAAGTCGATGAAATACTAATCGGTGAAATGCAAGTCGGTGAAAAGACTTGGTCGGTCAAACTAAAAGCCGGTGAAATCCTGGGACACCAAGTTTATGTACTATGACTATAATTTTGTTGGACAAACTCATCGAGTTTTCCAGAAAACTGGGTTTCTGACACAAGGCACAGAACTTGAGAGAGAAAGATCTTAAAGGTGGATGGACATTAAAAACAGTTGGCGGCATTGTTTTTTTTCAATAAACAAACGAAAAATCGTCAAATCCTTATCACGAAAGATTATAGTCAAATTTCTCTATAGCACCCCCTTCCTACAGGGCGCTATAGAGAAGTTCTATTTGAAAATCTTGCGTCGTAAATTCTAGAGTATTCATTTGAGGTTTGTAAGGTTTTGCTTATATCGGTTCTTTTTGTAAATAAAACTTGGGTATGAATGCCGAACACGGCGGCGATGCGAACCACAGACCGAAGTCTTCGCCCTTTTGAGCGCGCCGCTTCGATCCTAGTCAAAAAGAAAAGCCAAAAAATACCTTTTCTTCATTTGCACCTTCGATGGCTATCCTTATAACTTTTATAGCTACTGGACACTTGAAAACATTCTGAGAATTACTGGGATCCATGACATATTTTCCCTAAATTCGAATAGTGTTTTTTGTGTTGATCAATCAATTTTCTTACGGCATAAACTGTTCCAAAATATCCACTACTCAGTTCTTTTACGATAGTTAATTGCTCTTTTTTAATCAGTATCATCGTATTATGTATCACACGATTTTGAAGAACTGATTTTCGAACAGATATTATAGTTTTAATGCGTGAAATAGTAAACTTTTTCTTGTTTATCCAATATAACTAAAAAAGGATTTTTTATGGCGACCTGGCAACTGGCCTAAAAACAACTGGCATAATAGATAACTGACATAACGGACAACTAGCATAATATTTTGTATGTCTTATATTTTTAAAAGGAATTTTGCATAAAAAATAATATGCCAGTTGTCTTTTATGTCAGATGTCCGTTATTCCAGTTGTCCGTTATGTCAGTTGTCTTTTATGTCAGATGTCTATTATGCCAGTTGTCTTTTATGTCGAATGCCGGACAGTTGGTCGACTAGGGCATTTGGTCGACCCGGACACTTGATCGACCGGACACTTGGCCGACCAGACAGTTGGTCGACTCGGGCCTAAGACTAAAGCCTAAGCCTAAGCCTAAGCCTAAAGCCTAAGCCCTAAGCCTAGATCTAAGCCTAGACTAAAGCTCCCTGTTCGGTCGACCAACTGTCCGGTTGGCCAAGTGTCCGGTCGACCAAGTGTCTGAGTCGATCAACTGTCCGACAACGTTTATGTCAGATGTCCATTATGCCAGTTGTTTTTAGGCCAGTTACCCAGTCACCTTTTTTACGCTACAAGGCTCACCGAAAACAAGACCGCAATTATCACTAAAAATGCCGCTAATATGCCAATTAACGCTTTGAGAATCTTCTTTCTGGAAGCGTCTGTCGCTAAAAATCATCTAATTGCTCGAAATTTTATTTTGATCAGAATTTTTTTAGCATTGGTCGGTATTTGTTCATGTAACATTTTATTCAACATAACATAGAGAAGTCTGTTAGTACTATTTCGGACGTTGGGCTCCACCCAAAGTGTATTGAAAATTTTTCTATGTTACATTTCATGACATGTTGCACAAAAAAATGCCCGATCAAATGTTACAAAGAGAAATATTTATGTTACAAAAAATCTTGCACGAAAAAATATTTTCCATTAGCATTTAATAATATGGCCATATAAAACTTACGTTTATAAAAGCATATTGCTGGGCGTGGAGAGTTACAATTTACGTCATTCCATTTATAAGTCCATATCCCCATATTCGTCCTACTTGTGTATGTAAGAACACAAAACTCATCGCCTTCGTCATTGTTCGGTTCATTGTTCTCTTTATACCAATTAGTGTAGTTTATAGTGCTTCCATCTGTCCATTTCCATTGCCGATTATGCTGAGGATCATGCAGGCCAATCCAAGCACTCCAATCTTCTTTAGTAACTAATGCTAATTTTTTGAGAATTAATTTTTAATTTTTTTGTACAAGTTTTCCCTACAATTAACAAAACGATTTTCATCATCACTATGAATGGATACTAATGAGCCGCCGTAATGAGATTCACAAAATAATAAAGCGTCTCGAAAACCATGGTTATATACTACCTTAAAAAGGTACAGTCAAGCCTCCGTTTTATGACACCCCACGGGGGACATAACGACCACGCAGGGATGCCGGGGGGGAGGGGGAATTCGGTATATAAAAAAATCGACTTGCTATATATACCAAATTTTCCCGCCGGCATCCCTGTGTGGTCGCTGTTATTAAACGGAGATTTGACTGTACTAGAGCTTTTTACAACGCTTCTAATTTCTCTGCCTGAATTGCAATTCAAGTGAAAAAGTTAGAAGCGTTGTGAAAAGCTCTAGTACCCTTAAAAATTCATATAAGTTTCGAAAAATTTTACGATAGCTTTTTTCGATAAACTAATATGTAGGACAAGACTATATTAAAAATACTCACTTTGTAACATTTTTCTGTAAATTTGAAATACACCCAACCTTCATCACAAATGTTATATACTACCTTAAAATTCACGAATGCAGTGGCGGCCAAAAGGTCTTTTATCCAAAAGGAAAAATAGTTGAATTTTCATTGATTTCCTTTTCAAAGTTATTTTTACGCATTCTTTCATGAATTCTCGCCAAATTTTGCAGTACGTTTTATCCTTTTTTAACACTAAAGCGTCCGGAAAAATAAGAAGCTGCTAGACGAAAGAGATATGGAACATGAATGCTTAGAAGGTCACAAGCTGATAAAGGGTCGATAGTCCAGTGGATAGGAAGTGCGCTCTCTAGAACAATAACATCAACCCCATTTTTGTACGTTGGATCTCCAGTGAAGCCAGCTTCTTTATTGTAGCTGCAGTGGTTGACTTGTTCCATGCTTACCGGCTACAAAATCCATCCCGGGTAGGCAAGAAAAGCAGATGAGCAGACCCGGGTGGTGAAGAAGCCAACGGCTATAAGTCCATCCGCAGGGCAAGTAAAGAAGATGAGCTGGGCGGTGGTGAAGAAACCGACGAAGGTGTACCCGCTTGAAGATCACCGTCAAGATGGCAGGAAGAGTTCGGGCGCGTGTGATATTGCGGAATAAATAAGAGACATTTATCATATCAATAAGTGGCCGAAGGAGAAGCGGATTCGCAGGACGCGAAAGTCAACAAGAGTAATGGCGCTGCTAGACGAAAGAGATATGGAACATGTGGAACACAGTGGGTCGATAGTCCAGTGGATAGGAAGCGCGCTCTCTAAGACGATAACATCAACTCCATTTTTGTACGTTCGATCCTCAGCGAAGCCAACTTCTTTATTAATATTTCAAAAGAGATTAAGAAGCCAAACTCAAGGGAGAAACAATCATGAGGTTGTAGCGCACTTTATGTTAGCCGTAAGAGTACGTCCAACATAATCAGGAGATGGCACGAAGAAAGAACTATGAACGAAAGAAAATAAGTGGTGGACCAAGAAAGACCAAAATCGTCTTTTGTTGCAACTCGTTCGAACCGTAAATATATTACTTTTCCTTTTGGACTTTTAGCCACTACTGTATTTTCTTCTAAAGTTTCGTTTGATTCTAAAATTTAGCATTATTAGTCATAGTACGAGTTCACATATGTACCGTTGTGTCCGGAAACAGATGATGTAACATTGTGTGCTTCTAACGGAGCGATTGTGTTCATGCCCTGCTCTTGATTATTAACCAAAACTTGAATCAGAATTTCATTCTCAACGGCTGACTTAGCTATAAATCAGTCGGCATCAAGACATAAAAAAACCTAAAGCTTAAACCTAAGGCTAAGCCTAAGCTTAAGCCTAGGCTTAGGCTTAACCTTAGGCTTAAGTCTAGGCCTAAGCCTAACCCCAAGCCTAGGCCTAAGCCTAAGGTTAAACTTAAGCCTAAGTCTAGGCTTAGTCTTAAGCTTAGGCTTAAGCCTAGGCCTAGGTTACGTCTAAGCTTAGGTTTAACCTTAGGCTTAAGCTTAGGCCTAAGCCTTTAGAGGATATTTTTTCATAAAATTACTTCAAAAAAGTATCAGTTTTTGGAATCCTGTTGATTGCGCCTTCCCAGAAAGAGCTCCAGGGAAGAGCTCCAAAATTTTTCTCATTAAAAATTTATAAAATCGAAAAATTTCAACTCTTTCATAAAAAACCTTGTATTATTGGTTTCTTAATGAAGATTGAATGTTCGGATGCCAACCAGTCTCGATTATACAGTGTTTCATATATTTAAAATCGGTAAAATGATACATGCTTACCTTTATAAGCACAAATGGCTGCAGCCTTTGTGTGATTACACGGAATGTCATTCCATGCATGTTTCATATTAGGTCTTCTAGGGTCGGGTATGTCCAAACTTGAAACAGTCTCCACACAGAACTCATTTGTAAGTTTTCCATTAGGTTCATATAAATTCCAATTGGTGTAGTCGAACTAACTCTCATCGGCCCATTGCCATTCTCCATTTTCTTTCGAATCGTGAAGGCCAATTAAAGCAGTCATAAAAAATGGTGAACTCATGTTTGCAGATTGAACCACTAAATCTAAAAATTTTATTGTAAATTTTTACCACACTCAATTCTGAAGTTACTATTCACAAATTCATTTTCTTCATTACTATGAATAGATACCAATGTAGAAGTATGCTCGACGTTACATCTTTTCAGTGCATCAAAATAGTTGGTATTCCATATTACCTAAATTGTTTTAAATGTGCGCAAACGATTCCCGGCATGGAAAAGTCCTCGGCGGAGTTTTTCTTTCAGAAAGATGTTGTGGAAGAGGGAAAAGCCGGGAACTTGCCGAACAACCCAATATTCAGACATCCTAACTTAAATGTATGATAATAAAATCACCTTATAACAATATAATGTTAAATTAAAAAGCGACCATCCATTGGCACATAAGCTATCTGTAAATTAACAATCTTTTATATATGTTGGAATCAAAATACCTGCATTCACGTTTTCGAATAAAAGCAATAGGAATATTGTTTCAATAAAAAATCGCATTATGCCATTTCGAGAGGTTTTTTAAATCGCAGTGTTACATCTAACAAGGGACCCTCACAGCTTGTGAATTTTCAAATGCAAGATTTTTTTATAATTTTTATGCCAAACGACTCCTT
>JAQGBS010001552.1:0-15397 GCA_034698545.1 Acrobeloides obliquus
TTTCTTCACCAGCAGGAACACCTCCAAACTGTTCTGCTATTGTATTGAGCCGTTTCATTTGTTGATCTACTTCTTCAGTGGAGCCTTCGAAAACACACGTAGCCACTACCATTTCATTGATCTAAAAATGTTTTCAATCATGAAAAATCTTGGCGCTATTACTTTTTTCACGTTCAGTTTCATTCTTACTTTTTTCATGTTTTTTATTTGAATTTTTCTCAAACATTGCATTTTGATTTTTTCATTCTTATGCAGGATTTAGGCTTACCGCGTCACGTGGCATGCCGCGGTATCAAAATGAAATTTTTGAGAAAAAATTCAAATAAAAAACGTGAAAAAAGTAATAGTGTTACTCTAAGATACTCACTTTGAATCCTTTCCATTTAGTAATGTAAAGTTTGCTCAACTTTGTAGATAGGTCCTTCCAGAAAGAATTCGATTTTAATTTCATAGATTGGCCCATAACAAACTGCTCGTTATCAACTAAACGGAGTGAAGCCGGTTGGCATCTCTAAAAAAGTTTTTTTAAGGCATTTACAGTATGTAACAACAACGCCTTTCACGTTTCTAGATTCTCCAAAAATCAAGGATAAATCAAGTGGCGTAGCCAGGGGGACTAACAGGGGCTATAGTTTATAGTTACCCCCGAAATACGAAAAATGAAAAAATTTCCCTCTTGATCCCCCTTATGTTTTTACCCAAAATTTGTGAAAATTATATTAAAAAATCCTAATGGTGTCCCCCATTATGATTTTTCACAAAAATTTTCAATTTTTTCACTAAAATAGACCATTTTTTAAATAAAATGTCTCTTTTGAACTTTTGAATCATCCTGTACTACTCGATTCGTTGAAACGTGAGAGGTGCATTGATCGTATAAAAGAATACATACGTGTCTAGCTACTTCATGGAAGAATTCAACACCTTGATGAAAGTTAGGAAAGACTAATGATCCATATTTTCGGCATTCCGGAAGAGGGAAAATTTTTAGCGTCACTTCCGTCACCACACCATAGGTCCCTTCGGAGCCAAGAATGATTTGGTGTAAGTCTGGTCCACTTGAAATCCGGGGGACCTTCAAATGACAATGATGAGCTTAGAAAATGGGAGAAAAACGGTATACACAATCACGGGACGGGATGAACAAGAACGGGACACAAAAACGAGATGACAAGAACGGGATGATTTTTTCTTCAGATCTCAGTTCAGGAATTTTTAGTGTAAAAGACTTTTTTTCTCAGCTGTCTAAGCTTAAGCTTAAGCCTAAGCCCAAACCTTTTTCTCCTGAGTAAAAAAGTCTTTGACACCATATCAAAATTCCTTTTAGAACTGAGATCTGAAATCGTCCCGTTTTGGTGTTGTTTGAACGATCGTTCTTCCATCCCGTGATTGTGTATGCAAGAAAAACCTGGCAATTTCGTTGAATACGACCCTTTGATGTGATCACATTAATGTGTACAACCAAGTCTTCGATGTTTCCATACTTATTCTTTTTCATACCCGATGCACGAGTTGACACCCAACCGCCGAGTGTACTAAACTCAACCGAATCTGGCTCATGCCCACATGTGAAGCCTTTCGCGTTGAGTTGTTGCTCCAAGTCTTGTCCTATTATTCCGGCCTAAATCATCGATTGGAATCATATTGTTGACAAAAAAGGCTATACCTGTGCTCGACAAAGCAAGTTCTTTTCATCAATCCACAATATTTTGTTTAACAAAGCCAAGTCTAGTGAACATATCGACCTAGTTTCCTCTTTGGGGCAATCAAGTGCATTCGAGACAGAGGTGCCGCCACCGATCGGGATGATGACCGCATCGAATTTGTTAGCGCCTTCGACTACCTGAATTCGTTCGTATCCAATATGATCCCATTTTTTCTCACACAATATGTTTTTTCTGACATAATATGTTTTTTCTTTCACATATTTTTTCCTCATGTCACGATGCCGTCATGACTCCGTCGTAACATCAAGAAGCCGTCATGACATCGCAGCGCTGTTATGACGTCGTGACGCCGTCGTAATGTCGCGATGTCGTCATGAAGCCGCGACGCTGTCATGATAGGCGTCATGACGTCATCGTGACGTGGGAAAAAAATATGTAAGAGAAAAATTATGCGAGAAAAAATTTACGCCGTATCTCAACCAACTTACCAGTTGAACTTCGTATTCCGTTTTGACCCACACTACAATGTCGGGAACGCGCTCAATATAGCCGTAACGAAGTGCCATCATGTCTAAAGCTATTCGTTTATATAAACAAGCACTATTCTACCGTGAATGGTATGCCCATGGCTGCGCATTAGCCGGTATTTCGGTGCGTTGGAAAAAGAAATGTTATGAAGTCGCAGATAGTCAATAAACCCTTGGTTATCAATCGGGCTTGGGATCTTGATTTCTTTTTGATTCTGGCTGGGAGTTTTGTAATTGACATCAACGCCGAGATTGTCTTCAAACCATGGTCTCAACAATGGGAGAATTTCGCCACTCATATCATATCTAAACACATTTTTAATCTATATTCGATTTTTCACAAAAAATTCAAATTTTCAACCAAAATTCGATTTTTGAGCAAAAATTTAATTTTTTTCTGACAAAAATTCTTTAAATGAGACGAACGTAATGACATCAAAATTATCTAATTTGAAAATTGTTTTGGGTTATTGAAACGAAAACATGAATCAGAATTTTCGTTTCAATAACCCAAAACAATGTTCAAGTTGGATAATTTTGGTGTCATTTTGATATAGCTTACCGATTCCCAGTCAGTGTAACATCTTTGTTTTCATCCTTTAGTAGGAAAAAAGAATCGGTATAACCCCAGCCATTCCATTTTAAAATTTCATCACTAAAAAAAACAAACTTTCAAAAGTTGAGGCTAAAAGCCTACCGATAAGTTTTTGGGACTCCAAGTTCTTGGACCAAGTGTTGTGACATCTTGGCAGCGGCTCAATGAAACCGCACTTGTTTCTTTTTCAATCGCCCCATTTTTGGGAGTGCTATCTTGCATGGAATTGATAAGAAAGGTCTGCGGCAATGACCAATAATCGATGTTATGCCCTAGTAAACTGTCTATCATTGCAAACGTTCACGTTGTGTTGTTGCTTGGGACAAAGAGCGAAAACAACAAATACAGTCTAGTGGACTTTGTGTAGTAAATGGAACGAAACGCAAAAAGAAATTCCATTCTTTCATAATAAAACTATAATATGGGAATTTTCGTTTTGTTATTTCCACTCATACAAACTGATCACAGCGCAGAAAAGCGTAGGAAGAATGGGGAGTGCTGAAATTGTTTGTCCCCCGGTTATTCATCTTTTCCTACAGAAATTGAGCAAAAATTAACATGGTTAATTCAATTATCGTTTGATTAGTAAAATACTTTAATTGATTTTTTATGGTGGAATTGGTAAACGAATGGAATTGTTGACATGGAGACTGTCAAAAGAGGTTATAGAAACGTTGAGGCTTTTTGTACGGCTGTAGTCGAATGGCGTAGCGCTTTCACTGTGCCTTATGTAATATTATTAAATGTTTGTTATTGGTAAGTTTGCATGAAAAAATATTTTTTTGCAATAACATGGCATCAACAAATGCGTAAAAAAATCGGCAGTATAACTTTTCGTACAATTATGGTTCGTACGGATTTTTCGTACAATTGTTTTGTACAATTATTTTTCGTACGAACTTTTCGTACAGTACTTTTCGCACAAATATTTTTCGTACATGTACTGTTCGTACGGGTACTTTTCGTACAGGTACTTTTCGTACGAACTCGTAGTCGAAAAAGAGTTTTCAAGATTTTTTGAATGCGAACAATCAATTCCTCGCATAGAAAAACCCTAGCTATTAAAAAAATTTTTTGTCTAAAAGTACCTGTAGGAAAAGTGTCGTACGAAAAGTACCTGTACGAAAAATTCGTACGAAAAATATTTGCACGAAAAGTGTGCTGTACGAAAAGTAACGTACGAAAAGTACCGTACAAAAAATAAGCATTAAAAAATATGCTCGGCCATTGGAGGGTTAAGGATTGAAACTGATTTAAAACTGCTGCTTTTAGGTCAACTGTATTTTATGGAACACATGAAATTCACTTGAAATGTTTACTGGGTTTAGCTGGAATCATTTTCTTCTGGGATATCCTATTAACGCCAACAGAGAATAGAAGTGTATTTTTTCAAATTTTACTATGGCCTATAAGAGATTTCTGGCGAGTATGTTTCATTTAGACATTTACAGGTTGGTGCGGATGAACCCGCCCAAAATTCCATTCGAAAAATTCGGAATATTTTGACCCCCAAAATGAAAATTTTGTCAAGGATGTTCTAGAATAGTGATGTTCGAAGTGATCATGATAAAAGGGTGTGATGAGTGATCAGATAACGCATTTTGATAACAGTGATCACGATTTTTGTGATAACGTTATCACATGGAGTGATAACGTTACCCTCCCCACATCTGGACCAAAATCACGACGCTGCTCATAAGTATATCCAGATGTTCTAGGAGCGTTCGGGGTTGCTCAGCGCGCTCGGATGTGAACGAAGCGCTCGGAAGTACTCAGAAGCGCACCGCAGAACTTGTAGGAACCGCAGCGCGGTTCCTATAAGTAGTTATGAAAATTCATGAAAAAACTAGCCCGAATCCACGCCGACAGGCGCAGATTCGGGCCTCACATTTCTATATTTCAACACAAAAACAAACAACAATCTCAGCACACAAAACACAATCCTCATCCTCTCTCCCTCCCCATTCCTATCTTCCACGTCCTTCTTTCATCCTCAACTCCCCTCTCTTCCTCCTCGCTCAACCATCCTCCTCCCCAACACTCCATTTTACTCTCCATCCATCCCCTTCCCTCCTCCATCGTTATCACATGGTGTGTTATCACAGTGCTAGTGTTATCACATTAAGCCTATTATCACACTTACCCTCATTTATCATTTTGAACATCACTATTCTAGAAAGTTATTCCTAATAAAATTTCGCGACGACGCAATTCCCCCTCCCTGACGGTTTTAAATGTAAAAAACGTGTAGACATTTGCCTTTGTGCTGTGCCTGTTATCCACGAATGAGATAAGGAAACCAAGGGAAGACTATGCATTATGGTACGCCAGTGCTGCAAGTAAATTCATTGTAAAAAATCGCGAAAATAAATCCAAAATCTAGTGTGTTGTCTCATCATCGGACCAGTCTACCGATACAATCGGATTACCGAGAGAACTATCCAATTGTTCGCCGATTTGGGGTCCCTCACCGCAAGATCCTTTAATCGGTTTATTGTGCAACCACTTATTAGGCTCTATGAAAACATCTCTTATATAGTGTTATTAAAATGGCTTCCTGGTAATCATATTTTTTGGGCATAGACTCGAATGAAGCGAAAAGTTTGAAACGATACGAATGAAACGACATAATGGAAAAACCAATAAAAATTTTTTACGGGTTTGAATTTGCCTAAATATTAACACGAAAACCCTGAATTTGATTTCGTTCGATTATGTCGTTTCATTTGTATCGTTTCATCCTCTTCGTTTCATTCGAGTCTATGCCTATTTTGTTGCACACTGCTTTTGTTGTAATGCGTTTATTTGTAGGACTGGGGAAGTATTTGCGCAGCTTGATGTCCCGATTCGGTGGACTTATCGATTATTATGTTTTGCAATATGTACGCAAATTCTTCCACCGAACGGGAGAAATTTTAAAATATTGGGTTTATTTCTATTGGTGGACGGACCTTCGCGCTTGGGCACATACAAGGATTTACCTCCCATTGGCGGATAAGTTGAAAATTGTCCAAGATTATTTGGTTTATATTGTCTATGGGCACTGGCTAAAGCCACTCGGGAGATATATTTTCAAGTATGAATTCGTTTAAACATATTACAGGGTGTATAAAAAACCGATTTGAGCGATTTTTTCATGTTTTTTCGACCCGGAAATTTTTCCAACTATTCGGGCTAACTTTATG
The DNA here is from genome assembly GCA_034698545.1 of Acrobeloides obliquus. Lineage (NCBI taxonomy): Eukaryota > Metazoa > Nematoda > Chromadorea > Rhabditida > Cephalobidae > Acrobeloides > Acrobeloides obliquus. Next base: position 5,975 of record JAQGBS010001552.1, read on the forward strand.
CGGGGTAAAAAAATCGTCAAAAATTGAAAAATTACTCCAGAAAATCATTTTCAGGCAGAAAATCTAAAACTTTTCGATTTTCGCTTCAATACACACACTCCGATTCTCTGATTCAGAGTCATAGAAGCGTTGGAAATGCGCGCAATCGATTCTCCGCATAAAATTATTAATAGGATCATTTTTGAAAAAAAGTCCGGGTCGAAAAAAATGGAAAAAATCGCCCAAATTCCGGTTTTTTTTCGATACACCCTGTAAATTTTTGTTGTAGGATATCGTTGGACATTTCTTACTATGTCATGGGCATCTTAAACCAATGTGCTATTGCAATCGGCAACTCGGTAGTCTGGCCAATTATTGTGTTTGCTGGGAAACAGCTGGAGAAAGGCTTTTGGATTTTCTATGACATTGCAATACAACCCGTTGTTGACATTCTACATCAAAAATACAAGTTCCTGGAAGACCAGGTCTTCATTTATGTGTTGGGCCCGGTGTGTAAGAAAATCGTCGACAATGCACCGGAGAAGAATCCTTTTCGAAGTAAGGAGTTTAGGTACTAGGATGGAATTCACCTCTCACAATCGTTCAAACAGTTCACCGTAATTTCTTCACTGATTTTCTTCACGGAATTTGTTTCAATAATTTGTTGAGATCAGGCAACATTCCTTTCTTTTTGTATATCCGTGAAGAAAATCCGTGAGACCGCGCTCAAGCATGCCAAAAAAAGTTGTTACGAAGTTATCAAAAATGTCTAACGTTTGCCTGATTTTCAATAAAATCGTGTTTATTGAAGCGATTGGTCATGAAGCATAAAATCAGGCAACAAATTTTATGCTTCTCGACGAATAAAGTTTTATGCTTCATGACCAATCGTTTCAATAAACACGATTTTATTGAAAATCAGACAAACGTTAGACATGTTTAACAATTCTGACAACTTTTTTGACATGCTTGAACACAGCCTGAAGAAAAATCCTCAAAATCGGTGAGGTGAATTCTATCCTAATACCGGAGTTGAACGCCAAGAATCGCATCAAAATAAAAAAGTTTAGTCGAGCCAGATGACAAGGACTATGAAGATTTCCTGCCACAAGATGAGGCTGAAACAGCAGCAGAGAAATCCGATTCAGATTTGTCCGATTTATTGCCTGAGCATGGCCACGCTCTTGAAGGTACTATTGTATTTGTACAAAAATTTCAATTATTGAAAATCTGTTTTAGAAGACGAGAGATACCTGGCCAAAGGCTTGAACCATATTGCTATTTCCGACTCGGATTCAAGTGAAGACGAATTTCATATTTATCCAAAACATCGTAGGAGGAGAAGAGAAATCAAATAAAAGGCATATGCATTTTTGAACAATTTTTGCTCAATTTCAAAGCCCTAAGGGACCAGTTCGCTCGAAAAAAGTTGCCATTTTTTGTATAACACATTCACAAAGTTCGGATAAAACTAGTTTTATCAGACCGAACATCCTTGTCAGATAAAACGGTAACATATACAAAATTTGGCAACTTTTTCCGTGAGAACCGCTCCTTTAGGCTGCGTTCAAGCATGTCAAAAGAGTTGTCAAAAAGCTATCACAAAGTTGTCATAAGGTTGTCAAAAAGTTATCAAAAAAGTTGTCAAAAATTTCCAACTTTGTTTGATTTTCAATTTGTTGCAACAAATTTGTTTATGCATCTAGACCAATAAAATTTTGTGCTTCATGACCAGTCGTTTCAATAAACACGATTTTATTGAAATTCAGGCAAAGTTAGACATTTCTGACAACTTTTTTGATAACTTTTTGACAACCTTATGACAACTTTGTGACAGCTTTTTGACAACTTTTTTGACATGCTTGAACGAAGCCTTAAGCAAAATGATCGTTATGCACTTGAATTTTTGCAATAAGAGCTTTAAATTTTTATTTGTCCTTATAATTTTTATGACCATTATCAGGGACTGCTCTAGGATCTAGGGACGTGGATGGGGAAAACCTCGAAAAAGGCTAATATTTTTAAAAGTTCTAGAAAAACTCAGGATTGAAGTAAAACCAAACAATTATGTTTCATGATTGAAATGAACACATGCTTCTCGAAATCGAGGAGGAAAAGCAATTGCTTCCTATTGCTCCCCCCCCATAGAGCCGATCCTAGTCCTTATTAACGATTTCTTGCCTAGTAATTTCATTCTTTGATATTATGTTCATAGCTCATGTATATAGTCTAGTAGGTGTCATAATATTGGGTTGTTTCATAAGTAACGTCGGCCCAAAAAATCGAAAATCATCATTTCTCACTTGTTTTCGATGAAATTTTTTGTAGCGGGTAAGAATGTATGCTGAATACGGTCCAATTGGTCTTTTTGAGAATAAATCATATTTTCGTGCCAATATACAGACATTTTCAAAAAATGGGGCCTCAAAAATGAAGATCATAATCCCGAGATCTAGGACAAAAAATAACGACAGATTCGTGTTCAGCGCCTAGGAAAACCATAGTAGGGTCGAAAATTGCGTCAAAAATCGACTTTTATAGTAAAATATCAACATTTTAAAATATGGTCGCATTTTTAAGACCCCATTTTTTGAAAAAGTCTGTATATTGACACGAAAACATGAGTTTCGCTCAAAAAGACCGACTGGATTGTATTCAACATACACTCTTACCTATTATTGAAAAAATTTTCATCAAAAACGAAATGACGATTTTCGATGTATTTTTTGGGATCGACATTACTTATGAAACAATCCAATTTTTCTCTTGTTTTATTACTACTTATAACCAGTGTTAATTTTGTAGTGCATTTTTAACTACAAAATGAACATTGGGTACTACTTCGGATTAGCTGCCCCAAGTGATAGAGTACTGGAAAAATTTTTCCTAAAATGACCCCTATAGGGTTATATTTATGCGGGGAATCGATTGCGTGCATTCCTGGAGCGTGAAAATTCTTTCCTTATTCAGGGAAATCGATGTGTGTATCGAAGCGAAAATTTTCATTTTCATATCAATATACAGACGATTTACCTGAATCAGGAAAGCATTTTCAGGGTCCGGGAATGCGCGCAATCGATTCCCCGCATAAAATTAACCCGATAGGGGTCATTTTTGAAATAAAATAAAAAATTTTCCGACCATGTCACTTGGGGCAGCTAATCCGAAGTAGTACCGAACATTACTGATAACATTAGTCTTACCGTGTGCGATTCGGTTGTTATGAATAGTCGGTGTGCCAAAATGCTAAATTCACTATGAAATTTTATGTAATGGAAATAAATTTTTTATTCAAAACAATTATCACAATTTACAAATATGAAAACAGAATGTAACAAAACGATTTTAAATTTTAAGTAAATCGGGATGAAAATTTTCGACTCTGTTGGGATCGAGCCTGTGCCAATAACGTGAATGGTCAGCGTCTTAGCCATTTGGCCATGCGTGCCCACCTCTTTGGAGGTCTCGCCATGACACGGAGTTTATAACAATAAAAAATTTTAAAATCGCATTGTTACATAAAAATGACCCGTCATAGCAAGAATGATGTAAAAAATTGGGAGCTACTACAATAGGGGGCATTCACGTGAAAAAATTTTCGAAAATTTTTTTCTGAAAATGACTCTTCTAGGAGTAAAAAACATGTGGGGAATCCGAATTTAACATTTTCGAAGCGAAAAAACGCTTCCCTGATTCAGGGAAGACGTATTGTGTATTGAAGCGAAAAGTCGCAAAAATCGCACTTTTGCCTAAAATCGACCTCTTTTTGGGTAAATATGTGCGGGAAATCCGAATTTGACATTTATAAAATGCCTTGGATTCAAGAAAAGCCGTATATCGACGCGAAAATCATTTGTTAATTGGATTAAATCATTGGTTAACTATTATATTGCAAAAGTTTGAGCTTTAAAATTTGTGTATTAATTTTTCCGAATTTTTTTGTTGACTTTTTTGAAAAAATGAGAAATTTTGGTGAAAAATCGTAGTAAACTTGTAAGCGTTAGCACCTGGCCGACCCCCCTCTGTTAACAACCGTTAGAAAATGACAGACTCCACCCCTCTTTGCAAACGTAATTTATGGACGGCCTCCAAAAAGAGTTTGAACCAAATTCAAAATGCACTTTTCAAGAATTGATCATTAGAGATCTTATAAAACAACAAATACCGAACACGTTGATCATAAAAGTTATGGCAAGTAAGAATCAACCTATCACTTTACCTAAAATCACCGATGAAGAATTTGTGACAGCGAGAAAATAGGTATTCTTCCTAGACGTTTACGGCTGCCTTATATACCGAAGGGTGAATCTGGCAGGGCGATCATTTGGATGGTAAATCACCAAGATTTGTGAGCCCTCAGACACCGTGTCTTCTTTTGGTCGGTAACAGCAACTAAAATTTTGTTCTTGGATCGCCTTTGTCGGCTTGGAAATTTACCTTCGGAATCCAGTGAGGCGAAAGTCGAGTTTGTGCTTGATTTCTACGTAAGATTGGCATCCATATGAACATGGAAATTCTCCATCAGTTAAGCGGAATCGAACCCGACTTCCAAATGGGGCCTTAATATGGGTTTAGCGTGTAAATATAGGGGAGAGGAGAAATTTTGCACATATAGGGGAAAAATATTTCCCCTATGTGAAAAGTTTCGCCCCCCCCCCACTCCTATAAGTTTACTTCGGTTCCAGAATAAAGGGTCCATAGTAGTAGCGGATCTGTATTTCATTTAGGGGAGGGGGAGGCAACATAGTCGATACTAGGATCCCATTTTGGGAGGGGGATTCACGCCTCCCTTCGAAATTCAAGTTTCGAAACATCGAAAAGTCGTAAAAAGAATTGACTCCGGAGAATTTAGATTGTCGTTGTTGTTTTCGAAATGTCAAGTTTCAGTGAAGTAGTCGAAACATATGATAAGATTACCGTGATCCTCCAATAACAATGTACGTCACGTCCAGCTGGACTGCGAAGCGTAGCCCATTGATCACCCGCAACTAACTCTCCTCCACAATCTAAATTTTGACAACTTTATATATAGTCTCGTCCATAAATGATCTATCGCCGACGGAAGTGAAATTCTCTCGCGAAGACATAAACATGTTAAAGGTAGTGTAACAAAAGCCTTGAGAAATTTTTTTTTGCATTTTTTAGAGCAATTTCTCTTCATTTTTTTCAATGTATCTTTTTTTATTTGATTGATGATGGGTTAATGATGGAAAATTTAGACTGTCGTTATTGTTTATTTTAGCAGTGCCGCGAAACCGGTTGGTTGGCTATGGATCGGCTGCGCATCGTTTCTGCTAGTCGTTGAAGAGAATCCAGGGAATTGATGAGCTATGAATCCTCGCACAACCTCCAACTCATCCGAAGGTCAACAGAGGAACGAACACGATAAGGCGATAGTTGCCGATTACATGGCGTCTTTGGCTCAAAACAATTATTGCTCACTTACTGGATAGTTGAAGCTGGGTACAATGTAGGCCGCCAAGGCCTTCGGGACACCGGCACACTTTGCAATTGTTCGGGTCCGGATAACCGCCGAATTGGCATGGCAGAGGCGGGAAGCCAGCACACACATCTACAAAATTTGCAACGAATGTGAGCAAAAAGAGGGTAAACTTGCGTGTGCAATAGATATCGTTGATCAGCTTCGCATCCAGGAAGGCCATTTTTTCGGTGCCCATTGTTGTCACATACATAAAAATTAGTTGTCACATACTTTGTCATATATAATTTAGGCTTACTTCAGATCTTTTGGGACAATGGTAAAGTCGGAGACTTTCACTGCATGTGCTACAGCGTTATAGTGCATCAAAGAGCCGTAATCGTAAGGTAGTCGACGATTGGAAATCTAAAACATGGGGAAAACAATTTATGAATGAGTAGTCTTGGAGGATCTTTAATCCCTGTTGACCAGGGGTCGGCCCCCGGGGCCTAGGCCCCTTTTTCGACCCCTGGTCATCAACACAACAAAAAAACTTATACATTTAATTGGTTGAAAACAAACCTGTCGAATACCAAAGACCTGTAGCATACTCCTAAAAGGCATAAAAGAAGTAGTCGCTTTCACTAGCACATTTTTCCAATTGATGCTGATATGATTCTTGCGGTCCGGTCTTTGATGCGTGTGCCAGAAGCCCAGAGCATGTCCAGTTTCATGCGCAATCACATATCCCTAAAACTCCAACTTTTTATGTGGATTTGTGTAATTTGGGTAGTTTTGAGAACAAATATTTATTTATTTGAATAACAGCACAAGTCAAGTCCATAAAAGCAAAACACGGGGATAATTTTCGCAGGTGATAATCCAACAGGTTTTCCAACGGCGCGCATCTTTATATGTGAATCTAATGGACAAAGAGTTTTGAATAAAGAATATTTTTTGATGGACTCAAAATTTTACCTCTGCACACTCGGATCCGATTATAATGTCTTGGAAACCACCATTCCTCCCAAGGTATTCGGTAAAACAGCTGTCTCCCTTCACTAGAACATAGCGGATTCCGTCTTGTGCTTGCATGTTTTCGCGAAATCTTAAACACGTCGACTCTTCCCACATTCGAATTCCGCGGCGTATGAGATTTTGAAAATTGGCTAAAAGCATACATGTACAGGGTACGAAAAAATTATTGGTGATTTTGTACAGGGTAAGAAGAAATTACGCGCACTTTTTGCATGGAATTTTGCATGTGTTAATTTTTTTGCATTGGTGCTAAAAAGACTAAGATGAAAAACTTACAATCGCCACCCCAGATCTGAAACGGAATATCCCTGCTCGACCACTCATAGATAGTGCCGGCAATCACTTGCCGCTTGTGCCTATGCGATGTCTTCGAAACAGCTTCGATGAAAGTGAACTCCGGATGCTTGTCCGAACTCATGAACTCCAGCCCGGGCAATTTCGGCAATGTCACATTGTCGTAGATAACAATCGCCAAATTCAGATTCAAAATAGCCAAAATTAACACTGATACCCTTTGCAATGAGCCAAATAGGGAATAGAAAATTTTCCTAGTCATCTAATTACACAGGGAAGTATGAATTGGGGAACCCGTAGTAGAGATGAGAGTAACGCCGTAGTAAAATGATGTTAAAAAAAGTAAAAAGACGAACGTGATAGAAATCGTTTTGGCAGCCAAAAAATGAAAGTTCCCAATCATCAGGTAGGCAAAGAAAACTGTCGCCATATTGAGAAAAGTGTGCGATTACCTTGACCGTTTATAGTTTGGTATTTGTTCAGTTTGTGAATGAAAACTACTTGTCTTTCGTTTTTTGACAAGAATCATATGCCATACGTCTGACCCTGAATCAGGGAATCAGAGTGTGTATTGAAGCGAAATAGAAAATTTTTAGATTTTCTGCCTGAAAATGACTTTCTGAGGGTAAATTTATGCGGGAAATCGATTGTGCGCATTCTCGGACCATGAACATGCTTCCCTGATTCAGGAAAATCGATGTGTGTATTGAAGCGAAAATTTTCATTTTCACTTCAATATACAAATGATTTCCCTGAATCAGGGAAGCATTTTCAGGGTCAAGGAGTGCGCGCAATCGAAAATTTTTTTCGCCGCATAAAAATACCCCTATAAGGTGGTCTTTTTCGGAAAAAATTAAAAATTTTCCGGTTCCAGTACCCTTGAGACAGATAATCCAAAGTAGTACTAAACATTACTTACAACATTAGTCTTACCGTGTGCGATTCGGTTGTTGTTATGAATAGTTGGTATGCCAAAATCCAAATTCACTATATGAAATTTTTTATGTAATGGAAATAAATTTTTTATTTAAAAACATTACCACAATTCAAAATTTACAAACATATGAAAACAGGATGTAACAAAACGATTTTAAATTATAAGTAAATCGATGGATGAAAATTTTTTCTAACCTCCTATTCAGGTTCGGGACAATAGGCAAAATACAAAAATTTTGTAAAAATTGGCCAATATTGGCTGAAATTGAACATATACCGTTTTTTCGAGTCCGCAAAAATTCTCAACAAAAAATAAAGTCTGTTTCACGGAGAGGTTCCGGAAGCATGGCCTAGTAGATAGCATCACAGACCTTGATTTTGAAGGCCCGGGTTCGATCCCGCCCAGAGCCAATCTCTTTGCATGGTCCAAATTTGAAGAAGAAAAAAATTTGCATACGGGTAATTTTATGCGAAAAACACGAATCTGATGTTCTTTTTTCATAAAAAATAGAAAATTTAATGAATCGCTAACATGAAAAATTTCGACCCTGTGGGGATAGAACCTGCACCAATAACGTGAATGGCCAGCGTCTTAGCCATTCGGCCATGCGCGCCCAGCTTTTTGGAGGTCTCGCCATGGCACGGAGTTTATAACAAGAAAAAATTTTAAAATTGCATTGTTACATAAAAGTGACCCGTCATAGCAAGAATGATGCAAAAAATTGAGAGCTACTACACAATAGGGTGAGGGGGCACCCACATGAAAAATTTTCTGGAAATGACCCCTCGGGTAAAAAACATGAAGGAATCCGAATGTGACATTTTCAAAAAAATTTAGCGAAAAAATGTTTCCTTATTCAGGGAAGGCCTGTGTATTGAAGCGAAAGGTGACAAAAATGCAATTTTTGCCCAAAAACGATCCTCTTTGGGGTAAAAATATGCGGAGAATCCGAATTTGACATTTATAAAATTCCTCGGATTCAAGAAAAGCTGTATATCGACGCGAAAATAACATATTTTGGTCAAAAAAGTAAAAGAAAAAATCGAAAGGCACATCATATACACAAATTTTAAAGCTCAAACTTTTTGCAATATTATAGTTAGCCAATGATTTAATCCAATTAACAAATGATTTTCCTCGAATTTTCGCGTCGATATACAACTTTTTTGAATCCGAGGAATTTGATAAATGTCAAATTCGGATTCACCGCACATTTTTACCCCAAAAGGGAGTCGTTTTGGGCAAAAATGAGATTTCTGTCACTTTTCACTTCAATACACAGGCCTTCCTTGAATCAGAGAAACGTTTTTTCGCTTCGAAAATGTTAAATTCGGATTCCCCACATGTTTTTTACTCCTAGAAGGGTCATTTCCAGAAAATTTTTTAAAATTTTTTCACGTGAATGGCCCCCTATTGTAGTAGCTCCAAAAATTGATTTCTCAAAACATCTCAATTTTTTGCATTTCTAAATTTGATGCTACAACGCACAAAATTGTAATAACCCGTCTATAAAAAGGACGAAAGTGCATTTCTTAATTGTGCACCCGGCCGAATCCCTCTCTGTTAGCAACCGTTAGAAAATCACAGACGCCCTCCCCCCACTCTAATGATAGGTCGAAATCGAACGAAATCGGTTCTCAAAATTTTGAAAAATGTCAAAAAGCAAAAATAACACAGACAATTGCGTTGTTCTACAACTTTGATTTTGACCACTTTTTATGAAAATACATAGAAAACAAGTTACGAGACAAATTTC
>JAQGBS010001553.1:0-15395 GCA_034698545.1 Acrobeloides obliquus
TTGCATCCGGTCTTTTACCTACTAGCCCGGAAACAAGTGTTGAAGAAACATTACCTATGATTCAACCCAATCATGTTGTTCGTACTGATGAGTCACACGTAAATACCCAACTAACAAATTCCTTACCAAATATCAATACTGCTATTAACCTTCCTTCTACATCACCGCCCACGGATCAAATGGCACTACTTTCGCTTACAGAACATAATAAAACAGTAAAAGAATTGATTGATACAACATTAGCAAGTGGATCACCGTTAAATTATCAAACACATTTATGTAAGGAATATATGCATAGGGTGTAGCAAGATCGAATTTTTGCGATTTTTTCGAATCCAAACCAAAATTTTCAAACATAGATCCCTCTAAAATGGGCCTTGCCCCCTTCCCTATGCCATGCCTAGACCCCGTACAGATTCAGACCAGTCAGTATCAGTGTCTAAATCATGCATAAATGGTGGTGAAATTGTTTGAAATCGATATGGCATCCCCTCAAATTCTGTACAGCACGCATCCCTAGCAAAATTTTACCACTCTTTACCAGTGATGTATGCAGAAATTTTTTCGGAGAGGGTAATTTTTGGGTTGACCTCAAAATCATTTTGGTCTCCTTATGATTTTTTCAGACTTTTTTAAAAATTGAGCAAAAACATAAGGTGGATCAAGGCAATTTTTTCGATCTTTTGCAAAAAATTAATTTTGTTGAAAAAAATCTTATAAATAAAGAAATAACAATATGGCCATTGTTTGTTTATCAAGTCATAAATCATCATTTGTAGATGCCCTCAAACCCCCAGGTGACCAACAATCTACACCTACATCATCTACACTTACATCATCTACACTTCCATCTACACTTACATCACCAACCCAGGCAACAAGGATACTTTCTTCGCCTCCTTCAAATTCTGACTCTACTATGAAAGTCGATGTCGAAGGAAATGACGATAGCGAAGCTGGAGAGGAAGGAGACTTTTCCGATCGTCCAACTAAATTAAGCCTAGAAAATCCAAACCCAAACCCCATGGTTTTGGGAATGCGAACAACATTGTTGACTCCAACTCTTTGTATGACCGTAGATAGTAAGTTGTTTATATAAAAAAATTGAAATTTACTTTTTTAGCGTCATCACAACAAGCTTTGTACAATCAACCTACTGGTTTAACCCCTGTGATCACTACGAAGATAATTTTTTCGCCAACTTCATTGCCACTTGTGGGGAATTCTCAACTACTTTAGATGTTTTAGGAAGAAATTAAATAGAGTACTTTTTTAGAATAATTTATTCGATAAATTTATTAACAAACAACAATACAATTTTGTTGAAATCCATCCATCGTCTATTTGAGTGAAAAATTAACCCCTTACATCTGCATCATGAGTGATAACTTTTTATCACGAGGGCCATCCAATAACTAAAGTTTACAAAAATTCTGACCCTTGTGTGAGATTTTGTGAGAAAATTTTAAATTACTGAATAATTACGATTTACGAAAGTTTTTGATTATGAAAAAATTACAATTACGAAAAAAAGATTATGACACACCCCTGCTTAGGATGAAAACCCATGTTATGGTATTCGATCTATTTGTCTCGGCGAGCTGAGTCGAATAGCATGACTCATTTTTAAATTTTCGAATTTCCTCCAATTTTATCAAAAAACTGCCATGAAAACAGCCAGTACCAAAAATTATTAAAATATACAGCTTATTAAATGAAGAAAAACAATTCAGTTCTGATGGGAATTGAACCAGGCGCAGAAAAATGCATTTCGTCCCTAAAGTTACAAAATTTAATTTTAGTCGATTTTGTTATCAACTCAAATATCACCGTCATAAGAGCCTTGGATTCTCCAAATCAACGAACCATGAGTAGTCGGGTATATTCCTAATTTAACGATGTAAAAGTCATGAATTTGTATTATTCATGCGGTGCCAGCTGTTCATCAGAACTCATTTACAAAAATGAAGGGTATATAAACTTGAGTGGATGTGCTAGTTGTATTTGTCCTTGAGGATTTTCTGGTAGATTATGCGACCAAAAACAACCGGTTTCAAATGGAAACTCTACTTGTGGTGCCGCTATTTCGGTTCTTTTATAATAATCACTCAAAATAATATCTGTATTCCAGACAATTTTTTCTATTAAATAACGACTACTGCAAATTTATTTTAAATTAAATAAAATTTTCACAATCATTTTATATTGAATCAAAACATGAGAGTCCAGAAATTTCAAATAAAGCAATACATCATCAGATTAATCAGGGTAGATAAGATACAAAAAAACAAAGAAATTAGCGTTACTCAAGTGGACGGACATTCAATTGTTACTCCATCACTTGTTACACCATCTTTTGTCACACCTAGTTTGTGATCTTTTGTCACAATTTTTGATCTTTTGTAACACCAGTTTTTGTAGTCTTTTGTCACACCTCACAAAAGGAGTGACAAAAAACGCGATTTTCAATTTTATAAAAATTTTTATGTGCATCAAAAGTTATGACAAAAAAACGTTCTAATATGTAAATACACCGCAATGTAAGCACACCCTAACAACCAGTTACAATTTTTGTAAAAGAAGTGTAGGCATACATGGATAGGGAGCACTAGTGCCCCCCCCCCCTCCATGCCAGGCCTTCCAGAAAGAGAAGTATGCTTGAGGGCGTGCGTGGGGTATGTGTGCGTGGAGAGAGTTATGAGCAAAGTAAATTTTCAGTGATTTTTAAATAATATTTAAAAAAATAGATATAAAATGATAAATAAAAACAAACAAATTTTTATATTAAAACTATAATTGGCAAGAAAAGATAAACGATGTTTTATGCTAATACGTTAAAAAGTCAGTATATATTTTTCAGCACACGCTCTCTCCACGCGCAAAAAATGACAAAATATTAATACCCCACACAAATATTTCAAAATTAGTGCCCTCTTCCATGTATGAGTGTAGGAAAAGTAGACACGCGCTTGCAAATACAAATTGAAAATTTAGAAATGGTTTTTAGTAAGTATGACAAAATAATGCATTGCAATCTTTTGTCACATTATAATTTGCAATAAAAATCAGTCTTTTGTATCATCAAAAAAGTGTGACAAAAGATGGTGTGACAAGTGATAGAGTGACAACTGATGCCCCCCCCCCCCCCAAGGTGGTCCCAATCAGGAATGGCCGATCGGTTCCCAATAAATAAGGCAAAAAAGGCAACAATTCTTGGTCTGGCGGGGTTGAACCAGGCCCCACAGGGATTTTTTGATATTTCATTATTTGATCAAACTAAATCATATTAGTCACTCCATGATGTTAGCTTAAAGCCCAATAATATTTATTATCATTAAAATTATATTATTTCATGTTTATATGACGTTATTTTGTGTATCCTATACAATGAATCATATTTTTTTACTTCCCTTTCTATGAAAACTGACGAATTTTGTAACAATGATAACTCATTTTATATATAATTTTGTAAGATCTTGTAATTAGCCATAATATTGACTCAATATTTATGTTTTCTTTTTGTAGTTTAATAGGATTTTGAAAAATTATGAAATCTTTCACAAACCGGACCTACTATCAATAATTAAAGAGATAGAACGTAAGCAATTTTTCATAGCTTTTCTTTAAATGTTCAACCAACAAAAACTGAGTAGAGAGCTATAAAGTCTTATCAGAAAAAGAAACGTTTTAGACATACGGCATTGTGTAGACAATATACATTTTTATTTTACAGATAATATAAATAGGGTGATTTTATATTCCTTGCAATGTTGAATTTTTTTCACTAGCCACCCACTGAAAAAATTTACCTAAGGGTCCCATGTTTTTTTTCAATTTTTTGGCCAAAATTTGTTAAAAATCATAAATGTTCCCCAAATTCTTTTTTCACGAATGAAAATGATCAGAAAATTACGATTTTTGGCGAATAATGTTGAATTTTGAAGAAAAAATGGAAATTTTTGACATTTTTAGTTTAAAAAATGGAAAATATTGGCGATTTTTGGTGAATAATCATAATGGAGAGACCATTATGATTTTTTTAATTTCAAAAATTTTGGGCAAAAATATAAGGGGACCATTAGGAAAAATTTTGCAATTTTTTAGTTTTGGGAAGTATGGCTCCCTGTGCCAGTGGTGTAGACAGAAGGGTAGAATAAGGAGGGTATAAATCCGGAAAACCGGTTTTATCAGGTAAAACTCTAATCTCGTTTAAGTCTTATGCATATAAATTAGAGAGGAATGTAGTGGTTAGTGAAAATGGATAGTACCGTTCTGTATTGTATGCTCCAAAACATGCTTGTTCTTTTATCTCAAAAGAACTCGTGTTTTGGAATATGCGATATACGCAATTCATACTTCCGAATATAGTACTACATTGTTATTTATCATCTTGCTTAAAACTACACGATGTACTTTAAAGTACATCGTGTAGTTTACATCGTCAAATTCCTATTTTAATCGTCTTAGAATTCCTACTTTCTAAATCTCTCGTGATTCTTCTTTTGGTTAGTTTTATACAATCCATGTATTTCTCATTCTTTTTTAAGAAATTTGTTGAAGAGGACCTTATCAGTAGACGGGCGAGGCTCATGAGTAAAGAACTAAATGAATAGTAAGCAGTTCTTGATGCAGGCTAATGCATAATACAAGAGCGGGTGTGTCGCATTCGTTTTGCTCATACCCTTCGTTGAACAGATCTAATTCATATCAGTAGATTTTTCTGATAACTAGGCACAGAAACTAAAGAAATAAAGTACAATCGTTATATTGCTTCAATCGTTTAGAGATGAGTAGTTAGCTTCTTTGTTTTCCTCAAGTACGGAAAATTTGATATTGTAGTCGTTGTGGAGAGACACAAAATTTATACGTGTTTTTAACATAGCGGAAGAGTTTAAAATTATAAAAACTAATTTTAGAAACTTTAAAATTTATATATATTTATAATATGACTTCCACCACATCTCCACTTCTATGGCAACAAAATTTGCGGATGGTAGGTAAATTACGATGGTGATTAGGGCTGGCGGGATCAAAAACCGGGATATCCTGACGATGTCGATCCCAAAAATAGTTAGCAGGTAAAGGCCATTTTTAGCGATTTCGGATCTCGGAAATTTTTGAAAAAATTTCAAAAATCCTAATGGTCCTCCATAAAGATTATTCGAAAAAACGTAATGGGGGACCAAGGTAAAAAATTTTTTGGGACCAATACCACGCATCATTTCCAAAATTTGGTGGAGTCGGTGTTAAGGTATGATCCTGATTAAAAAATCACGATCCCGCCAGTCCTAATGGTGATAATTTTAAGTTAAAAAATTCCGAAAAATAGAATTTTTGACATCTCTAAAAAATTATGTTTAGAACGGTTTCCCCATGCCAACAACTCTACCAATTGGCGTTGTACCTCCATTAGTCAACCAACAACAATCGATTTTCCAACAACGTTTACCACTAAATGGCATGCAATGGCATCTAGGCTCACCACAGAAAAACATTCTCTTATCCCCAAACACACCTTCTGTCTTCCGCCACGGCATGCAACTGCCAGGACTGGAGCAACCTAAACCAACAAATTCAGCAAATGGAAAAAATGTAAGCCTTTTACTATACTGCAACTTAAGTGTTTCATTTTTTGAATTTTTTGTTTTTTGATGCCTAAGCTTATCAGAAAAGTAATAAAGAATTTTCCAGGACGAAGAGAATTTACCACTCGAAGAAAGAGAGAAGCTTAAAATTAAAAGAGAAAAGAATGCTCTAGCATCTAGAAAATGTAGGCAAAATAAAATTAAGCAAATTCAACATTGGGAAACAGTAAGAAAAATGTTTACATTTGTTACAAATATGCAAATTTTAGCAAGCAAAAATAATAGCACAAAAATTAAATGCCAAAGAAATGGAGTTGAGATTATTGAAAGCCAAGGTTAGAATCTTTGTTGTGTTTCCTGATCGATTATAAGTTTCTACCAAATCTTTTGGACTCAAGGAGAAAACAAACCTCGCTAGTGTCGGTGCTTCTGAATTCCTTGGCAGTGCACCGGACCACTACACTTGAGTTTGGATAGATAGTATCAACCATAACAATCTTCTCCTTTTGAATAAGATGAGGAGGTGCATACTGTCACATTGTTTCTGCCCATATATACCCAGACCATCCCTCTAGATTAGATATAACTGTTTACATTTTTGGCATGAAACTCATCTACACCTCTAATTTTCAAATTTTAGCACCAAGCCTTACTCCTTCATTTACAAAAAACTGGTTTCCCAATTCCACCTCAATTTGCATCCGATCTTTTACCTACTAGCCCGGAAACAAGTGTTGAAGAAACACCATCTATGATTCAACCCAATCATGTTATTCGTACTGATGAGTCACACGCAAATACCCAGCTTGCAAATTCCTTGCCTAATATCAATACTGCCATTCAACTTTCTACATTGCCGTCCACGGATCAAGTGGCGCTGGTTTCGTTTGCCGAGCATAATAAAACGGTCCAAGGATTGATGGGTACAGTATTAGCTAGTGGAGTACCGGTGAATTATGAAACGCAAATATGTAAGGAATATATATATCAGGGTGTAGCAAGACCGATTTTTTTCGAATTTTGTATTTTTTCAACAAAAATGTTCATTTTTACAATTTTTCACTAAAAAATGTCAATCTGAGACTAGACTCATTGGGTATGCCAATATGATCATATTTTTGTTTATCAAATCATGAATCATCGTTTGTAGATGCTGTCAACTCCCCAGGCGACCAACAATCTACACCTACATCATCTACACTTACATCATCTTCATTTCCATCATCTTCACTTACATCATCTACACTTCCATCTACACTTACATCACCAACCCAGGCGACAAGGATACTTTCTTCGCCTCCTCCAAATTCTGACTCTACTATGCAAGTTGATGTCGTTGTCGAAGAAAATGACAATGACGAAGAAAAATCTCCTCTCGGAGGAGATTTTATCGATCGTCCAAATGAATTAAGCATAGAAAATACAAACCCCATGGTTTTGGGAATGCGAACAACATTGTTGACTCCAACTCTTTGTATGACCGTAGACAGTAAGTTGTATATATAAAAAATTAAAAATTGAAATTTACTTTTTTTAGCGTCATCACAAAGAGCTTTGTACAATCAACCTACTGGTTTAACTCCTGTGGTCCCTGTGGTCACTACGAAGATAATTTTTTCACCAAATTCTTTGCCACTTTTGGGGAATTCTCCAACTCTTTTAGATTTTTTAGGAAGAAATTAGATAGAGTTCTTTTTTTAAGAATAATTTATTCAATAAATTTATTAACAAACAACAATACAATTTTTTGAGATCGAGCCATCGTCCATTTCAGTGAAAAGTAAACCTTTTACCACCGCACGTTGAGTGATGAATTTTTTATATTGGTCGAAAATGTCTTATAGCATGTATATTAGGTTAACATCGTTGTTCTCTTACAGAGTCACTTTTAATTGCCATATTAGGCAAATACTTAACGTTGATTGATGTAGTTAATTTTATAACAGTTCTATTATATGTAACAGCCAGGTATAAAGCAAAAAATGCTGATAACAATCGAATAAATGGCCCACCAATAAAATTTAGCAGGTTTATTCCACAAAGTGTTACTACAAAATAAATTGTACCAGGTAGCAAGTCGCATAAAAAGATGACCAAAACAGTTTGCAAGGCTAACTGGTTGTTCTAAAAATGGTGTTAGATTTATAATTTTTTGTTGCAAAAAATGCATTTTCGTCAAAAATGTCATTTTTAGTCAATTTATATAAATTATGCAGGAAATTTTAGTCGATTTTTGGCAATTTTTTTTGGGACCCCATTCCAAAATTGTCACAGATTCTCCGATTTGTGGAGGGGACATATGCCCGTGTATCCACTCTTTCCTACGCCATCCAGTGAAAAATTAAAGGATTTCTTATGATTTTTGATGCGTTAAAGAAGTTTCCGCTCCTCTTCAACCATTTTAGTCAAAAATTAAAGGACTCCTTATGATTTTTGATGCGTTAAAGAAGTTCCCTCTCCTCTTCAACCATTTCATCAATAATGGCCAGAAACGAAAAACTTGTTCAGATTCGGACCGAGTTGTCTTTTCCAAATTTTCTGGTTCCTGTTCCTGTCCCGCGCAAAAAATTTTTCGGTTCCATTTCCATATGTAAAAACAGTGTCGCATGTGCAAAATTTTTTGAAACTTGACATTTTAAGCAGAAAATGCTCAAAAAATGTCGATTTTTTGACAAAAAGTGATAAATTTATATGAAAAAAAGTGGAAATTTTTGGTCATTTTTAGTGAAATTTTGATAAATTTCAAAAATTTTGTTGGTTCCGGATCCGGTCCCACCCAGATTGTTTTCGATTCAAGTTCCATTTCCGATTCTACCCAAAAAAATTTTGATGTTCCAGCTTTGGTTCTTGAAAAGAAAAAGAATCAAACCAGTAGCGGAACTGAAACCGATAAAATTGTCATCACTGCCTCTCACTATGCCACTGCACCGATCCTATCCATATATGAGCACCAGAATTATAAATTAAACCTTTTTACTGCTTTCTGATTCTTGTGGCATCGTTTTCAGCAAATAGAAAAAATATACACCCACAAAAACATTTAGTGCAGCAAAAACCGTTTTTATAACCCAAAAAGCATATCGCTTTTCTATTTTGCACATACAAATGAAAACATTGATTCCTAAAAATTCAATTTATATTTATATAATAGTCTTGATAAATAAGGGGAACGATCAAATTTCACGTGCACAATAGTTGAATAAACTTTTATTTCGGACGTTTTGGTGTCTAATACCTTCTTCAGCAAGACTGAGAATTAATTTTTAGTTTTGCTAAAGAAGGTATTAGACATCGAAACGCCCGAAATAAAAGTTTATTCAACCATAGTGAAATTTGGTCGTTCCAAGAATCCTTATTTATCAAGGCTATTCTCCAAGATGCACTTTCCAAAGAGTTCACTACATCAACATTTATATAATAGTATAAAATATCTATCCAAAATACGAGTTTTTAGAATGTATGAAATTTTTCTGTGTAAGGACATGCAAGTATCTCATTTTGATTATTTTTTAAATTTTCTTTTCATTGGCGGGTGACCTCCCCAATTTTGAGAAATTTGAAGGAGCTTATTTATGGTTAATTTACCAGAGTTTTCAGGATATTGCATGTTAAGCAAAAAATAAGCGCCATTAATGACCAATATGGCCCAACTTGTTATGATACCGCTACAGTGTACAATACGCTTAAACCGTGTTCCATAGTGATAAGTGAATTTTATCATGATAGACTTTTCAATTGTATTGAATAATACAGCTACGCTAACAACTGGTAGCCAAGTGGTGTCATACCATCCAGTATAGAACATGATAGTGGCGTTATAAGAAGGGTCTAAAGAAATGGACACTAGGATCGAATTCTCATAAATTTTCCGGATGGGGTATGATCAGATCCATAGCTCCCTATGATCGACCTCCTCCCTAAAAAATCTGGAAAATGAAAACTTTTCTCCTTGGACTCCATTATGTTTTTTCCAAAAAATTTTGAAAAATTTCTCAAAAATCATTGTTGTTCCCATTATTATTTTTCACCATAAATTGTAAGGGCTGGCCAGGACGGTCACAGCCGACTATGGCTGGTCTGGCCTATTCACAGGCCAGTCCGGCCAAAGCAGACCTGGCCTGCACTCGGGCCGCTCAATTTTTGTCGAGCCAGGCCGGCTTATGACAGCATGGCCCGTGCACACCTTTACTTCTAGGACTTCAATAAAATTTTCGTCGACAACATTTTTTATGTCACTGCGCTCCTTGCGGCGATCATACCCATGTGCAAATTTTTTGAACCTCCCCCAAAATTTTTTGCCTTCCTATGGACCTGGATATGATTAAAATTTTCTTGAAATTCGACTTCTGACATGATCGAGCCTGCATTCATAAGATAAAAAACCGTTACTTTTGCTTCATGACTAACGATCATTTGGACATTTCTCCTGCATAATTCTCGCATACCCCATCTAACAGACTTACACTTACCAGGTCTCCAAAATAAAGTCATGTAGACTCCATAAATAAACGCAGCTATTGATGACATAAAAGAAACAATAATTAAATTTTTCAAGTTTGGGCAGAAATAGAGTGCATCATTTTTTGATTTTTTAAAGATTTTCCATAATATTTTCCCAAAAAGATAGATCGCAACCGCTTCAATTAGTATTAACAAGATATACTCGATTAAATCGAAATAATCTTTATAACTAACCATGGTTTATAAAATATTAAGAGTTTATTTCTTTAAAACCTTAACTAAATTAACTTGAAAAATCTATAATACAGGGTGTTCAAGTATGAGTTCCCTGATAAGAAAATTAAATTTCTCATCGAAGAAAAAAGATTTTTAGACACGGTCTTTTGTAAGTTGCTAGTCACATAAAGATATTTTTTCTAAAAATATTTTCATGATTTTTGAATAAGTCTATGTATTAAAGCGAAAGCTTGAAATTTTTTGTGGAATTTTCAAAAAATAACAACGCCATCTTGTAGAGCGCATCGAAAAACGGTTGTACTCCAAAAATCTTGGAAATTCGAGAATGTATTTTTGAAAAAATGAATTTCAAAACTCTAAAAATCAAAACTAGAAAGAAATGGTCGAAAAATCGAATATTTTTCGAATCTTTATATGCTTTTTCGACCATTTCTTAAGGACTCAAAAACATATTCTCGGATTTCCGAGATTTTTGGGGAACTCCGTTTTTCGACGCACTCTACAAGATGGTGTTGTTATTTTTTGAAAATTCCACAAGGAAAAATTTTCAGCTTTTCACTTTAATATACAGACTTATTCAAAAATCATAAAAATATATTTAGAAAAAATATCTTTACAACTTACAAAAGAGCGTATCCAAAAATCTTTTTTCCTCGATGAGAAATCGACTTTTCTCATCGGGAAACTCATGCTTGAACATCCTGTATAATAATTCTTGAATATGAGCATTTTATTATTATGCTTTCAGGTGAAAAGTTAAAAGGTTAGAAATAAATTTTTGGAGAACAAATGTACAAGTTTCATAAAACTTTCCATTAATTGGTGATTTAGACTCTATAATTGTATGCTTATAAATATGTATGTCTCATGTCATATGCCGTTAATTGCATGCTAGCTGCAAAACAAGGAAATAATATTTTTTAGAAACAAAAATTGGAATTAAAAAATCTTAACAGTGAATGAGATCAAATAGGAGTATAGAAATATACCGTATTATCTCTAATAGAAGAACATGTTCCTTCTATTTTTCAACCTTCCTCGGAGACGTAAATTTTAGAAAAATTTTCATAAAACATAACGGGGACTCTTATGTTTTTAGGTGACCCCTGTCCTTCTATTAGAGACTGTCCTTCTACTAGAGACTGTCCCTCTATTAGAGATAATACGGTAAGACAGTTCCTTCTTTTAAAAAAATCCAGAGACAAGCAAGTTGGGTTGTACGAGCAAGTAGCGCATAGTTAACAATAGCATTGGTGCAAGAGCAATTGGAAAAGGGGTGGGTCAGCGAAGGCATTAGTGGGGGGAGGAGGGGGCTAGAGATTCCACATCGTCACTAATTAGTGACTTTTGTCACTATTTTGGGTATTACACTAAGTCACTATTTTTCTACTGCGCCCGTTCATGGAAAAATTGAAAATTATCCCCTTGGGAGGTCAACGTGTTTTTTCTAATTTTGAAATTTTTTGAAAAAATGGCCATTTTTTCAATAAAAAATGACATACCGTAAACTTCTAATAGAGCCCCATGTAAACGTAAAAATTCTCTTAAAAATCGAGTTTAAATCGGATTTCTTCTAGCGAGCACTTTTTGGATAGCCCTGATGATAGGGAATATGCTATATAAAGAATTATTGAAAAATATTTTATTTTCGTCGAGATATGGCCTTTTGAATTTTTTTAAAATTTAAAAAAATTTAAACCTTACATTCAAAAATCAAAATTAAGTCGATTTCCTTCGAGCGACCACTTTTTAGATAGCTAAGCGTATAAGGAACATTATGTTAAAATTATTGATAATGACTTCGATTTCACGGAGATATAATTTTTTGAAAAAAACGTCATTTTTTCAACTTTTTCAAATTCAAAGAGCCATAACTCAGCGAAAATAAAATATTTTTCAATAATTTTTTTATAGAACGTTCCTTTCTACAGTAGCTATCCAAAAAGTGGTCGCTCGAAGAAGTCCAATTTAAACTCGATTTTTAAAAGAGCAATCATTAACAACTTCTAATAGAGCCCCATGGGAATGAAAGGGGCACTGATCCCCGATGCTCCCTCCTACAACTACGTTCTTTCCCCCTCTCAATTTAGACCTAGCGCCGCCTATACCTAAATCATATCATTAATTTTAATATTAATCCATATGTATAAAGTATTCACGTTATTTCTCTTGAGTATTATATTGAAAAAGTTTTATTTTAATTCGAAACTTCGTTTTGTCATTTTGTATATTTTAAAATAATAAATTCATATTAAACAGCCTATATATTCAAAATTTCTATTCATGATAAGCAATTGCTCAGACGCTGAACAGTATGCAGATTCATCTCTACTCAATGTTGTACTTTTTATGCAAATTTCATTTTCGGCTTTAACATTATTATTTATTTTCATGAATCTACCACTGCCATGTTGGAAATTCTCAGCAATCATTATGCATCGGAATTTAAAGGTTTAAAGGCGATATCTTGAAATCTTGAACCGAGGAAGGATACAGTAAAAAAGTTTTCCATTTTCTTTGACACCAACGTATACACTCAGAGAATCGTCCTCAGGTCGCTGAGAACTAATTTAAAGTTTATTTTTCGATCCAACTTTTAGTTTCCAAGATACTGCAGGTCGGCCTTTTGGAACAGTGTCCAACTTCAAATGGCTATATCTTCGGGTAGTTAAATCCATATCCAATGGTTTTGGTGTCGTTGAAATGTTGATAAATTCTACTTTATTTTTCGTCTATATATCTTAGTCAAAACTCCATAGTTTTAGAGCTAGGTCGATTTTTCTGATTTTCGAGGGGTTCAGAAAATCATGTTTTTGATTTAAAACCCGCCTTAAACATCAAGAGGGTGGATCTAACAAGCCTAAAAGTTAGGTCAATATGCCAGTAAAAAAATAAGACTAAATTTATGAGTCCGATCGGTGTCTATTATATGTCAACATGCTTAGAAATGCCCAGAGACTCCAAAAAACGTAAGGGGGGATCCCATGAATCGATTTTAGGGGTCGAAAAATAATTTTTTTGTTTAGTATATTAATAGTTCAGGAAAAATTGCTGATTACGAAAAACATAAAACTTAAGATGGAAACTTAATTTTTACTGATTTCCGACCCTATAAAGATAAATTTTTATACTAAAGATAGGACCCGAAACCAGTGAAAATGAAATTTTTGCCCCGAAATTTTATGTCGGCTCGAAAAACGGACTTCAAATTCATGCTCAGCGATCCGTAAATGAGAACGTTTATGTTGGTGTCAAAGTAAACGAAAAAACTTTTTTACTGTTCTTTGTAATGAACTAGGTTCGAAAAGTCAAGATATTGCCTCTTAAACATTTTTAAAAAAAGCAATAACTCAATTAAAAAATTAAGATAATTTTATTCAATGCCATCATTTTATATGTCATGAATGCTATATGTCTAGTTGTGACACCAGCCATAGTTGAAGTTAGTAACATAGACTTAGCAAACAAGTTTGGGTTTTGTGCGGGGAGAAAAGGGAAAACAGTAGCTTAGGCAGAATTTTTTTGGAGAGGGGCGATTTTTGGTTGATCTCAAACCCACTTTATGATTTTTAAAGAGATTTTTCTAAAAGAACAAAAATGGAAAAAAGTCAAAAATTGGTAAAACTTTTTGCCTAATTATGCAGTTAAAATTTAAAAGGTCTATATGCTTATGGTTCGTAATGTCTGCGTTTTAGATTGACTTTTTCACGTATAAAAACCCTTGTGACTTGTACGTGAAAACATGGAATTGTGTACTCATGAGAATACCCATAAATTTATCCAAAGTTGGATTTACATTAATGCATCTCGTCATTTTCCTTGAACGGAGCATAGCAACGATTTTTCCATTAAAATATGAATCTTTAAACAATAGAAGTATTGGAATAACCACCGCAATTTTGATGGTATAAAATTAGAAATTATTGAGGTTCCTAAATTTTCTCTAAATTTAGTGGATAGTAATCCTGGGGTCAAACATTTTTATCTTTTCGAACGAAAACTGGAATGCTAGCAAGTCTTATTGTGTGTTGACTTCTAATCAAAATAACGAAAAATTAACAGTTCTGCATTACATTTTACTCTTCGTAAATGTTTTGGTTACTCTAGCTGACGTTTTATTACTTTCTAAAAATTCTAAAAATTTTACTAGGTACTTTTATCATGTATTGTACAGGGCGTCCCAAAAAGGGCAATTTTTGCTCGATTCTTTCAAGTTTTTTAATTTTCACCAAAATAACCTTATAGGAGGCTTTTCTATGCGAGGAACCAATTGTGCGCATTGCTGGTCCTTGAAAAAGCTTCTCTGACCCTGATTTAGGGAATAAATGTGTGTATTGAAGCGAAAATAGGATAATATATGGTCAAGAAAGCGTTTTAAAGGTTCGGCAATGTTCATAATCGATTACACACATAGAACAACACCCTATAAGGTTATTTTTGTGAAAATTAAAAAACTTGAAAAATTTTGACAAAAGGCGCAAAAATCGCAAAAGCGCCTCTTTTTTGGCACACCCTGCAAAACATTTTAATTTAGCAGATTTACTCAAACTCTCGATAGCAACCATCTGAGCAGAACATATCAATTAGATGAAAATAAAAGAACAATGAGAATAATTTTGCCTATGTCTATAATACATTCTGGATTTTTTATATTGTTTTTAGCATCTTCATTGTCGGTTAGACAGTTTGCAGTTGGACTGGGTACTGTTAATTATAATATTTTAATTGAAGTTACTAATGTGGTAAGAATACACAAGTAATACTCCCAAAATTCCAGAAAGTCGCGGTAGCTCTTTCAAAATCGTACTTTTTTGTGTGATGCCCTCATAATCTGTATATTTTAGATAATATGCATATATACAGCTGTGGTGGCACTAGTCTTTTTCCGATTAAGAAAAAGACTAGCTACATCAATGACAAGAATTGTGCCTATTGGAGAAGAGGCTGATTTATATCATAAAAATATACAAAATCTTTGGAAATAAATTATTAGATGCCGTTCATAAATTATGTTCTGATAATAACTATTTTGGGTCCCTTCTTTTCTAAAAGACCAGGAATTAAGGGGGAAAAGGGTGTGGGCAATTTCATCCTTCCCCGTCATGAAAAATT
>JAQGBS010001554.1:0-15394 GCA_034698545.1 Acrobeloides obliquus
GATTCGGATTCTAGATTCGGATTCTGGATTCGGATTCTAGATTCGGATTCTGAACCTGGATTCGGAATCTGGATTCTGAGTCCGGATTCTGAATTTAGATTCGGATTCTAGATTCGGATTCTGAACCTGGATTCGGAATCTGGATTCTGAGTCCGGATTCTGAATTTAGATTCGGATTCTAGATTCGGATTCGAACCTGGATTCGGAATCTGGATTCTGAGTCCGGATTCTGAATTTGGATTCTAGATTCGGATTCTGGATTCGGATTCTAGATTCGGATTCTGAACCTGGATTCGGAATCTGGATTCTGAGTCCGGATTCTGAATTTAGATTCGGATTCTAGATTCGGATTCGAACCTGGATTCGGAATCTGGATTCTGAGTCCGGATTCTGAATTTGGATTCTAGATTCGGATTCTGGATTCGGATTCTAGATTCGGATTCTAAACCTGGATTCGGAATCTGGATTCTGAGTCCAGATTCCGGATTCAGAATCTTGTCCGGAAATGCTCTATATAGTCTTTTTGAGAATCTGAAATTTGAGAATGTGAAATTTGAGAATGTGAAATTTGAGAATGTGAAATTTGAGAATGTGAAATTTGAGAATTTGAAATTTGAGAATCTGAAATTTTGAGAATGTGAATTTGAGAATGTGAATTTGAGAATTTGTAATTTGAGAATGTGAAAGTAGGCCGATATTCTTACACCTTCCATGGTCGTAGTTCTCAATAGTCCAACATATAAAGTTCCATAGTTCTCGATAGACCAACATATAAGGTTTCCACTACCGGAGCTTCAAGTCGTACATAAAAATAAACTAGAGTTCTTGGCCAACATCTCTGACCAAGTCCTTTTCTGAAGCCGCGTCCCAAAAAATATAAAAATCGTGAAAAATTATCAACGCTTAAAACCACCCTGTGAATTTTTATGAAAATTTTTTTTTGAAAAATGATTATTTTTTAAGCTGGAAGTGCTCAAAAATTGACGATTTTTTGACAAAAATGATGAATTTTGAAGAAAGATGGAAAAATTTGGACTTAAAATTGCAGGTCTACCTGCAATTTTCAAATTCTTGCGCGGTCAACCTTCAAAACTGCTGTGCAGTACGCGGTAGATCCTCCCCCTCCTCAATTTGGAGGGGGGCCGACCGTGAAACTTTGTTTTCGCGATTTTTGAACAATTTTTTCTAAATTTTTAATTTTCGCTAAAATAACCCTATATCTATTCTATACAAGAAATCGATTGCATGAACCTCGAAAACGCTTCCTTAACCCTGAATTAGTTTATTTTCCCTTCAATGCATACACTTCTCTGAATCAGGGTTAGAGAAGTGTTTTCAAGGTTCGGCGATGCGCGCAATTGTTTCCTCCCATATAGGAATATTGATGTTAAAATTAAAAAACCACTACATTCCCCCCATATGGGTACAGCTATCCTCATAGTCTCTCATTTTTTTCTATTACTTGCTAAATTTCTAGGCCGTCTTGATGATAAAGATCGTGAATCTTCAGAGAAAAACAGAAAATGTTGTCATATACCCATTAAATCTAATTACCAGTTGTTAATATTTTTTGTTGATAGTTCTAACAACTCTTTTGCACTTTTTCCTCCTGTTACCAAGGTATAATTTAGTCATTCTGATTTCATTAAAATTAGACTACAGAACTCTAACAACTTCCTTTCAATCTATCAAATTTTCGTATTTAGCAAACTTTCACAACGAGAACATATTTATTAGAAACAGAACGTTTGCCTTTTATTTTCTTAGGCTCATTTAGAAGCAACTCTTCGAAAAATGTCGATCTCATTACCAATGACTAAATATGCCTATAAAGACGATG
Organism: Acrobeloides obliquus; assembly: GCA_034698545.1. Classification (NCBI taxonomy): domain Eukaryota; kingdom Metazoa; phylum Nematoda; class Chromadorea; order Rhabditida; family Cephalobidae; genus Acrobeloides; species Acrobeloides obliquus. The sequence goes on from JAQGBS010001554.1 coordinate 1,841, forward strand.
ATTTGGTGTATGATGTGGTGGATGTGATGAAGTTGTACCCCGAGATTTTGAACAATACCTCGTGGAGAGAAGCAACTTATCAACTTTTAAGCGCTTGTAACCAATTTCATCCATACGTTTTTGGTAAGATATGGACACAGATATAGGTATAGATTCTAATATTAACTATTTAGATATCATCAACGACTGGGTACGGACCCCGTTTGGTGCATGTGTAAGCTCTGCCAACACCTATATGAAAATTCGTTATGATGAAGTCAAATTTAATGCTGGGTTTTACGAAACCACTAGTTTAGTCTATGGGTATATGGCACCAGTGGTAAAAACTTTTAAAAATTCTTTTATATCTGTTCAAAAATTTAGTTCGGGTCTATTGGGTTGATTTGTGTTCTATTAACTTTGATGCTAATCCGAAAAAATTTATCCCTTCATACACCATATGGAATTATGGTGTTTTTTCAAAGTCTATTGCTGGTAGTGTTGTTAATAGAAAATTCGACGGTTGAAACAGTCTATTTAATCCAGTAAGTTGTATGTCAATCTTGTTGTTACAGGGTGAGCTAAAAAAACCGTACTTTTGCGTTTTTTTTGGCAAAAATTTTTCAAAAATATGAGGGTACTTTTCAGATCATATGAATAAAAACTTTAAAAGTTATGACAAAAAAACGTTGTAAGACGCTAAGTTTAACACTGACGCATAGCATAGACACCCTTAGCCTGCTCTTAGTCGGTCAGGTGCTATCCTTTTTTCTAAAGCCATTTAAATAACCAAACTTTTAGGCGAGCACAATTTAATCGAATCATAAATATGACGTCAGTCGACTCTTCCTATGGGATTTTCGTAAATAACGATAGAATAGATAGATTTATGGTGTTTGTCAACCTATCCTTATCATTGGCTATAGCCTTTTTGCGACTACTCAAGACATTCAATCGATTTTGTGCCATGTATTTCATTCATGAGTACTCGAATCTTTTTACCATATCTGTCACAAGAAAGATTTGCATTCTGATAATAATGAGTACTATTGTCACGTTTTTACCCTTAGTAGCTTTTCCTGGTGAATTTGATGATTTGTTTCGATTATTATTGAAATTTTTAGAATCTTGTAAAGTTGAAATCACACCTGCTACAATTTTCCCTTTTACAATTTGCTCTAGTATGTTAACGACTTCATATACGGTTCTAAGGATAGCTATAGCCATAATAGGTTTTTTACTAGGTATATTGACGGCGATCAAATTTCGTAAATATCAAAAACAGAATACTTGGTCAACATTAAGAGCTGAACAAGAAAGAACTTTGATAATACAGGTAAATATCTGTTATAGACTCAGTTTTATACTTTTTCTAGATTTTTTAAATTTCCTGGTTTTTGCCAAATTTTCTGGGTTTTGTCTAGACTTTCTAGATTTCATGAATTTCCATATTTCTTAGATTTTTTCTAGATTGTGTCTAGATTTTATTTAGGTTTTCTAGACTTTTTAGATTTGCTAATTTTTCTAGCTTTTCTAAATTTTTTCCCGATTTCTCGATATTCTAGATTCTCTTGATTTTCTCTAAGTTAAAAATTTTTACCTAACCTATATTTTAGACTTTCTGTGATTTGATTGATTTCACAGCCATGTTTATCCCATTATTCGTATTCCGATTCGTTTATATTTTTCCATATGTGGTCTCAAGAATTGTGCCATATATCTACCTACTAAATATCGCGTCAACTAAACCATTAACGATGGCTTGTTTTGGACATTGTATCGATTCGTAAGTAATTAGAATGTTAAACGAAACTTAGAAAAGTTTTTTTAGGATAATAACCCTGTTTTTGATGAGAAAGATTGTGAAACTTAAAAGAAAGACAGCATCTATTGTCTTGGTTTCAGTGAAATAAATTTTTTTTTCTTTTTGTTTATAGTATTATTTATTTAATAATAATTATTTTTTAATCTTCGAAACTATTTTTTCCCAAATGATCATGTTAGTGAAACAAAAATCGAGTTGATGGAAAAATTCATCAAAAAATTTATCCCGAAAGCAGAGTTACACAAAGGAAGTATTTCCTATTTCAGAAATGGAAACAAAAAAAGTAACCAAGTAAGTTAACTTTACAGTCGTTTTGTTGCCTGAAACGCAATAGTCCAGTTATTGAAACGATTGATCAAAAAGCATGTGCTATCAATCGAATTAACGAGTCATCTTTCGCAACAAAATTTTTAGATTTTATTAATTGTCTTGGCTTAGATGAAATAAATTTTTTCTTTTTTTGTTTATTTTTATTCATTGTATTTCTAGATTTTCCATTTTTTAGAATTATAAATTTTCTAGACTTAATTTGTTTATATCTATAAACGATTTTTTCTAAAGTAGACATAGCTACAATTTTTTTCTTTATATATTTTAGACCTTCATTTTCTAGGAATAACTTCATTATTAGGAGATCTTGTATAAGTACAGATAAGCCTAGACATATATTTACATATATGTGTGACGGAGCAACCTTCATCCGCCATTTTTGTCATAATCTAATAATGTAGCTTTTTTGTTCTTTCATACGTTGTCAAGGCTTGCTAAATAACTATAATTACCTTAAGTCAACATAAATTACAGATCGCTTATCCCTACTTCCTATTTCTCATAATGGTCAGATGTAGGCAAAAAACGTATTCAAAATCATGTAGACTTTGTAGTAAGAAACGTTTTACTTTCTTCATACACGTAGGCAGAATGTCGCGACAGGGGGAGGCAATGAGTCAAAAAAGGTCAATTTTCTCAAGCTTTCTTTAATAAAACCTTTCAACATGTTGTCAAACTCTTTGTCAAAAACTAAATTTACCTACAATAAAGCAATAGCGATAGAAGTGGTGGATCTTCTAAAGTTGTAGCCCATGAAAATATCCATTTTTCGGCGTTTTCAATGCGCGCAATCGATTTCTCGCATAAAAATACCTCTGAGTCATTTTGGAAGAAAGGATTTTTTGAAAAATTTCAGCACTTATACACTATCTCCCCCTAAGGGGGATTCTGCATAAATTGATGCAGAATCCCCCCAGGCTGAAAACAAAAAAAAATCAAATTTTCACCATTTTTCAACATCCCAAAAAATTTTTAACTAAAAAAATTTTTTGGACGTAATTTTGGAAAAACGACCCTCAGGGACCGAACCCGCGACCTTCAGATTGATGGCGCGCGCCTCAGACCACTAGACCATGAGTCTGAAACTTTTTTCGAACTCTCAGTGAAGCAGACTACTTTTTCATACGGTTTTTCTCCACGGCGATGGTTTTTTCACAAAAAGTGATGTTCTACAAGGTTGATCGCCGTAATCTCAGAAATTGAACGGAAAAAAGTCTAAACGGATTTAAAATGGTCGAGATAATGGCTTAATAACGCGAAAATGGGTATTCACCCGGAAAGGTACCTGAATGAAGTCAAAATCAAACAATTCCTTCAGATTCGTGTCCGCCGTGGCTAAAAACCCCCATGTACAAAAAATCAGCCAATTTGGATACAATCTGTAGAAAAAATACTGGGGTCCAATACCCAACAAGTGCTAATTTTTGGTATTTTCTCTCTAAAAAAATCGAAATTAAAAGCTTTTTCAATAAAATTTTTTGCAAAAAAATCTTGTGACAGTGGCAATCGAATGAGCCCATGGGCGACTGAAAAGGATTTAAACTCGATTTTTGGCGAACTTTTGAAAATACCGAATAAATTTTCCAACATACTGTATTTTAAAATACTCAATTTAAAATTGCACGAAATTTTTTTCACTAAACAAAAGTATTTTTGACATGTTTACGTCAAATTTGACTCAAGTTTTTCACTTAGGTTTTTGGAAATTTGGGAGGGGGAAGCGAGAGGTACGTTTTTTTTCTTTAAATGACTCTATCTCAGTGGGGTTGTCAAAAAATTTTATTTTTACAAAAATTAATTACAAACCATGGGTATTCTATCAAAACAAATTATTTCAGATTTTTCCAGTGTAAAATGCAAAAGTTAGAAAAATGAGCTTTTTCCTCGTTGTGCTACTAATACAAACTATGCAAAATTTATGCTAAAATTATCCAAAGATCAAATTTTTAACAAATAAACATAGTAACATAGCATTATGTATAGATTGAACAACGCAGATGCAGATTTTAAAATATGCACATTTTTTTCAACAGGCGATTTTTTCGCACTAGGCGTTTTCCTCTCAGTAACGGTCAACTTCCCACAACTTTTTTTTACAATGGCGGATTCTCACAAAAAAATTTTCACAAAACCCCGTAACTTTTAATGATGAAGTTTTCAGGGAAAGTGATGTTCTATGAAGTTGTTCCCCATAAAATTTAAAACAACTTCATAGAACATCACTTTCCCTGAAAACTTCATCATTAAAAGTTACGGGGTTTTGTAAAATTTTTTTGTGAGAATTCGCCATTATGAAAAAAAACTGAGAATTTGACCGTAGATCAAATTGTGAGAAAACGCCTAGTGCGGATTTTTTTGCATATTTTCTGCGAATTTTCGACAAAATCGCACCTACCCATTCGACATACACTCAACATAACATTATATTAATAAATTTTGAAGTTTAAATAAAAAAATCAAATCAAAATGTCAAATCAATATATGGGTCAGTTTTGAGATCATTCAATTTCAAAAAAGGCAGGTAGTTAGATTAGCACGAAAGGTTTTTGTACCCGTTTTTTAGTTTATATCACTTTTTTAAACTAGAATAGGAATATTTTTTAAGGCATAAGGTATAATAAAAAATTTTCACTTATGTACAAACAAACAATTTTTAATTAAAAACCGGATGATTATTAATTTTTGGCTAAAAAAATTTTTTCAAACAAAATTATATATTCTAACCTACATAATAGAGCTTATAAAAAATAGAAAACATATCTAAATTGAGGGGGTTCTTTTGCAAAAAATAAATAATTAATGAAATAACGTATGTAGTAGCGTACACAGGATCTTGTTTTACCACGTTTTATCTATTCATTCTTAGGTTGAGAGGTGCACTAGTGATGCTTAAAGTTACAAAAAAGTGTCAACTTTTTCATCAAAATTCATCATTTTTTGCCAAAAATTGTCATTTTCAGCTTAAAAATGGAAATTTTTTATGAAATGTCGATTTCGGCGCATCACTACAAATTGGTCACCACGAACAAATTATATTTGTGTACAAAATTCGCATATGAGAAAATATTCACTTTTTGTAAATTTGAGCATCACTAGGGTACGCATGAAATATCTTTACAATGAACAACTGAAGGTACGCTATTACCAATCAAACATGACAATCACATACAACATAATAAACGACAATATAACTTATTATTATTTTTACTTATTATAACGAGCATAGACTTTCTCCACTTCTGACTCATATTCAGGACGAGCCATAAGTCGGTCTCGGATTTTGGATAGCAATCTACCAAGAATATTTTTTCCACGCCATCGAGATGGGTCACGAATATTCGGGTCGTTCATGTCCATGCCTATACCCCAGCGTTGATCCATTGGGCTGGCTTCCACTAGCAGAGTGTCTGTGGTTGCAAACAAAGCTGCACGTAGTTGGGGATTTTGTTCGTACTTTCTCATATTGGCAATTGCCATGACCTGAAAAATTAAGTTACTACATAAAATTTTTTAACTGCTCTTACATCAATAGATACTGAGTCCCATTTAAATGTGTCAAAATTGCGTACTGACGAGCCAATTCGTTTCATAACTTTCGGGTCTTCTGTCTCCATAATTTCTCGAGCGGCTCGTTCATCACCAAATAATTTAGCCTTCCAAAACATATAATATTGCTCTGTGCATATGAAATCTTCGCCTATAAATTCAATTTAGAGCCATTGCCGTAGTTTTCCCCAAAATGTTCAAAATTTCCCATTTTTTCAACAAAAATCATAATTTTTTGACCATTTTCAGCTAAAAAACAACCATTTTCGCACCTATGGCGCTAGTTTTTGCTTAAATATTTTTGTCCATTTTGATTTATCATCAAAAATGACAAAAAAATTTCAATAAAGGAGTGGTCACCCCTTTGGCTATGCCACTGCATCTCTCTTTAAAAAAATTCCTGGTTATGGTACTGGTTAGAGCTCAAAATTGAGTACAAAGGCAATTTTAGAGCTCAAAAATAAGCATGAACCCAATTTTTGAGCTCAAAATTGAATGCAAAAGAAATTTTGAAGCCCAATAACAACTATAAAATCGACTTTTAGCTCAAAATTGACACGTGGCTAAAAAATAAGCACCAAATTAATTTTTGTAACTACATGTACCGTCAATAACCAAAGTAGGGCACACAAAATGATTGCTGAAGCAATAACTCTTCGTAAAAAATGCTGAGAAGACCTTGCCATCCACTCCAATAAATACTCTAGGCGGGGAAAAATCGGCCAAATATCGAGGTTTTCTCTTATTTAGCGCGGGTCGCGGTACAGTTGACGGTAGATTTTTCAGAAAACTTGGTGGTGCACCATAGCCTCCAGAACCTGAAAAAGGCTGTTTAACAAAATTCGAGCTATTGTGGATCAGGGGGGTCACTTTAGGATCAGAAATAAAAAATTTTTTTTAAATGACATATTTAGGGGTAATTTTATGCTTTTTTTATCGCCCTTTTTATACCCCCTGATCCACAATAGCTCCAAAAATTCAAAATTTGGCGTAAAAAATAAAAATTGATTCAATTTTTTCTAAAATGCTTAAAAAATGAATTTCTAAACAATTTTCCCACACAAAAATTTATTGACCTCTTTCAGATTTCGTTGATGTCGGAACATCTAAGTCAAAAACTATAGGATGACGTTTATTCGGCGTGTTCAACTCCGCATTTTCTTCTTTTCTTTCAACATCCATTTTCTCTTCTGAATTTGACGGCGCACCTTCTCCATTCTTAGTTTCCACTTCTTTTATATCCTTTACAAGTCCATTTGAAGCTAGAAGTCGCTGTGCCACGGTGGTACGGCCTAAAAATCACGGATACGTTAATTTTAAAATTCCCTACTCAGACTCTTTTTAGTAGGGTTCGATGGGGATTTGCTCAAGTCATAGATTATACGCTGGCGTTTCTTCGGCGTGGTTTGAGAATTTTCTTCATTCTCCATAACAAAATCTTGAGATGATTCAGAATTTTCTCGTTTTGATTTAAATGCAGTCATAAAGGCTAAAATCAAGAATTCTGATTCAAGTATAAAAAATAATGAAAAAATATGCCGTTGATATTTTTAACAAGAAAAGGCAGATTCAAGTTAACTTGTACAGTCGCAAAAAAATTCGTACTACTTCGGATTAGCTGCCCTAAGTGACAGGATACTGATACCAGAAAAAATTTTTCCAAAAAAACCCTATAGGGGTATTTTTATGCGGGGAATCGATTGCGCGCATTCCCGAAACTTGAAAATGCTTCCTTCACCATGAACTAGGAAAATTTATGGAGAAATCCCTTTAAATGCTTGAAAACAAGTTTTTAAAATTTTTAGCATGTGATTCTTGTTAAAAATGTGTTCATGGTGAAAAAAGCATTTTCAAGTTTCGGAAATGCGCGCAATCAATTCCCCGCATAAAATACTCCTATAGGGTCTTTTTTGGAAAAAAATTGAAAAATTTTTTCCGGTTCCAGTCTTCTGTCACTTGGGCAGCTAATTCGAAATAGTATCAGAAAATTTTAATGTCACAAGAATTGAAAAAATACTCACCTGTTTCCGGAGTAGGAGGTTGTGGTGGCAATGGAATATGATCCAACGCAATATTCATCACGCATAAATTTGGTTAGCAAAAATTTTCCTAAATTTATGTTATTTTTCTGCAATAATTTACGCAAAAAATGGAATTTCCTTCACATAAAAATGTTGGGGCAATCGCTCAAAACGCAGCTGAATCAGGCACAGTGGCATAGCCACGGGGGGGGGGTGTACCCCGGGCAAGTGTCCCCCATCCTTGTAAAAATTTGGATGTTTACCTCCTAATTTTGATCTTTTTTGGAAAAGTGCTCTCTTCGTATCTGAAGTGCCCCCTTCACCCCAGGGCCTGAAAAAAACCCAACTTTTTAGAACTCCGGACCCACTTTGGGTTCCAGACCCAAGGAACCATTTGGGTCTCTGGGGTCCTGGTCCCCGGACCCATTGGGGTTCCTGGTCCCCAGACCCATTTGGGTCCCTGGGGGGTCTTGGTCCCCGGACCGCTCGCTATATTTTATGAATTTTAACACAAAAAAGACAGACTGTTATCCAGACGAATGCGCAAAACGCCCCGCTGAGAAAATGCATAAAATTAGTCGCGTAATTTTATCTCGTCTTCAAATCTAGCGCGAAGCACTTTTTTTTATAAACAACTTTAGCCTGTTATAAAAACCTATCCCATCTCATGTCTAGCGCATCATGTGACCCATACAGCGATCAAAAGTCATGTGTATATACGCCAAAAAATTTTTTAATTTTTGCAAAAGTCTTATTTTTTAAACCCTTTTAAACTAAAAATATCAAAATATAACATTTTTGAATATTTCATACTAAAAAAATTACGAAAGGACTAAAATTTTCGACCTAAAACAATCGATAGTTTAGCTAATAGTTTGAAAAGTTTCGCACTTATTCAGGAATTTTTGGCGTTCCGTATGCAATGTGCAAAAAAACACGCGGAGCGAACCGATCAAAAGCGAACGCGAAGAGACATGAGCGGTGTAGTAGTAAACAGTTCTAGGAAAAAAACTAAAACTTGTTTATTGCGACCATTAAAAAAAGTTGAACGGGTTGATAATTTTTGAAAATCTTTTTTGCAAATTTTGATGCTTCTTCATTCCTCCTATAAAGCATAAAAAAGGAGCCCAGTTCATTTTTTTGAGTTTTTAGAGTTTGATGTTATTTTATGGCTTCTATAGTCCATGATGAATGGCCGAGTACTAGTAAAACGACCTCTTGCATTCCTCCAACAAACGGGTATATCTCCACGGAAAATACTAGGCACCCTCGGCCCCCTATGACCAACCAACCCTATCATCAAAAACAACATTATATGCCTACTCCTATTCCTTACTATAATGTAACCTGGCCAGCTCCAGCACAAATACACCCTAACTATGTGAATAATTTAGCAAATGGTATGTATAGTTTTTAATATTTTAGTATAGTTCGAAATTTTAGGCTTAGTTTCTGTATATATAACGCCACCACCATTTCATCCCGGAGTGGAACTTCAACATGGACAGCAACATTTTATGCAACCACCTCCATATTTTGTTTCAAATGCTGGTTTTCCAAGTCCACCTCTTCATGTTCCACCTCCTCCGATTACTGTTATACAACATGTAAGCTCAAAAATTTTTACCCATACTTTATTTTAGGTTCATCCTCCACCACCACCTCCAAAGCATCATAATCGCCATCCAACCGGACCTCCACCGACTGTTCCACCTGCTGAAGACAACTGTTGGAACAATGCGGTCTCCGCCTGGGAACAACGGACTTTGATCAACAACAAAATCGGATTGACCATCAACCACCGGTATGAAATCGTCCAGAGTATCGACTCCGGCTCATACGGTGCCATTTTTGTGGCCGAAGACCTGCAAAACAACCGAAATCGGGTGGCGGTGAAATTCGATTGCGCCTCAAAAGATGACCATTTGAAATACGAGTATGAAGTGTACAAGTCGGCGCTATATGAAGATGGAATTGAGAAAGTAGAAGGATTTCCCAAAGTATTTTGGTTCGGCCAGGAATATGGGCACAATATTTTGGCAATGGAGTTGCTGGGCCCGCCGATTGCTTCGTTGTTCAATTTTTGCGAGCGGAAATTTGGGTGGCAGGTATGAGAAAAGAATACATGGATAATGATAATTAGGGACTTTTAGATTATATATACCATAGCCTAGAGTATATACTCTAGACTAGGGTGTATACCCGACAGTTTATACAGAGGGTGCATGCTCTAGCTTAGAGTGTATCTCTAGGTTAGGGTATATACCCGACAGTTTATACATAGGGTTTATGTCCTATCCTTGGGTACAGGAGCGTATTTACGTTAGGGCTTCCTGGCCCCACCCGAAATTCAGCTCTTATGGCCTCCTAGGGTATATACTCGCGGAACGTATCCACCAAAAAATGTCGCCATTGGAAATTTTTTCGGATTGCTCCCCCCTTCGAACTTGGATTCTCCCTAAACGAGAAGCATACTCAAAATTCCTTATTATCCTATTTTAGACCATCCTCTCCCTTGGCGAGCAAATGATCCGCCGCGTTAAACACCTGCACCAACGCGGTTTCATCCACCGTGACATCAAGCCCGAAAATTTCCTCATGGGCCTAAATGAGAACGAAAATACTTGCTACTTAATTGACTTTGGCCTGGCCCGACGATACCGCTACAGAGATGATAACCGACAACTGAAGCATATCCCGTTTCGAAGAGGTCGGAGTTTTGTCGGCACCGCAAAATATGCTAGTTTGAACAGTCATAAAAATGCGGAGCTGAGTAGAAGAGATGACATAGAAAGTTTGGGCTATGTTTTGATCGAGCTGATCAATGGTAGTCTGCCATGGAAGGTAGGTATTGGATAATTTTAATCATGAGCTCTTCCCCCCCCCCCACCAGTTTCACTCCTTTCGACTTTCTTTTCTTCTGTTCCTTATAAAAATTTAAAATTTATCCCATTCTAGAAGCTCAAAGTCCGAAACGCCTACACCACAAAACATCAAATGTACATCAAAATCAAAAATGAAAAAGAAAAAGCTAACTGGTCAGAAATCTGCCCTAGTATGGCTCAGTGGATGGACTATTCCAGAAAACTTGAATTCGACGTTGAGCCCGACTATGAGTTACTCTTCAGCTACCTTCGAGGCATCAACCTCAGCAAACCGGAGCCATCTCTCCTCAATGGAACTCTAGCCGGAGCAAGTCTGAACGCATCAAGATGTACCCTATGTCAACAATCTGTGCCGAAAAAGAACTTGGAAAAGGGTGTGAAGCCATCCGATTCTTTGTCGTACAATGAAGCCCATCTGTTAGACATATCGAGTATAAAAACTGCACCTCCTCCCATGGAACATTCGACTGCCACAAATTTGGAGATTGTTGAATTTACTGGCAGGAAAATGTCAAAATCGGCATCGGTCAGGCTGGTTTCCTTGAGGTATAAGAAAAAATCAATAAATTTTCTATTTTTTTACATATTGTGAAAAAATAAAACAATTTATTGAAAAATTTCAAATTTTTTAACATTTTGAAGAAAAAAAATTAAATTTTTGAAAAACATTTCAAGTTTTTGAAAAATTGTAATTGTTCTAAAAATTTAAACTTTGAAAATAATTTCAAATTTTTGAAAAAATTGTAAAAAATTTATAAATACATTTTAGCGAAGAAAATTGTCCTATCAAATACGAATCCGATGATGCTAACAAAGACAAAAATTTAATCCAAAACAAAGAGCCCCCATTCGAAATCATTCCTATTATGGACCAACCTCTCATACAAGATTTGAGTTCTAACAGCACCCAAGAAGAGTCTTATGGCGCTGAAGTAAGACATAAAAAGTGCTATAAAAACAAAATTTGCATATTTTAGGGAAAATCGGCAGAAAGTTCGAGATTTGAAGAAGACTCGGCATCGACAGCATCTTCGTGTAGGAAGTGTAGAGAGCGTAGACAACAGTATTTTGATCAGAGGTCGGCGATAAATGGGAAGTATAGTTGGCAAATTTGGAGGGAAAGTACGCCGGAGAGGAATTTTCAATATGATAATCGGTTTAGGTAAAATTTTTGAAAATATTGCATTTTTCACCATTCAAATCACAGGGATAGGATATTGTAGTAGATTTGGAACGCCTTGCAATCAAGTTGTCTATGTTAGTTGCCCACCTGGAAAATAGAGAATATTGAACTTTTGAAATAGGGATTTATATAATTTCACATTGATCTCCTGTGAGGGATGCGCCGACACTTGCGGACGAACTTTTGCGGGCCCGACTTTTGTGGACCCGACATTTGCAAATCTGACATTTGTGGATTGTATCGGGCTTTTTTCAGCAATCCGCAAATTTCGGGTCCACAAATGTTCGTCTGCAAGTGTCGGCGCGTCCTGTGGAGGGGGGGGGGGGTGGCGTGCCTTTTGATCTTAGTTAGTGTGTTGGCATCTAACCCAAATCATAGGGGCTGGAATTCATAGTGAAAAGAAGGCTGACTAGAGCTCAACATCTTCCCCATTTTTAGCACACACAAAAATTTGATGAATTTTTTAGCTGGACCCTCCCTCCGAGTGACAGAGAATTTCTTCTAAGAGCACAATCGCAGACACAGGTGCAGCAAGAACATGTACAGAGACAAATTGTCCAGAATAGCCAATTTCGGCATGTAATTCCGAATATGGCAATGAATTCGCCAAATCAATAAGGAGTTATACAAGTAGTATATCATCTGCAGAGTGTTTCAGCGAATTAGCGAGATTTAAAAATTCAATATCTTTTGATAAAAAAGAGATTTTTTAATGCGGATTTTTGCAAAATGCTTAGAAACCGTGGGATTTTCATGCCCATTTAAAACAAAATTAAAAAATTAGATTTTACGGCAAAAACATTTGATCGCCGGTAGGATTCGAACTTACACGTTCATAGTCAAAAACCGTGAACACTACCACTCAGCCATGGTGAAAAGCTGTTTGGAAGGAACTTTTTTACATTATATTCTATGTTTTTGCCGTAAAATCTTACTTTTTAATTTTTTTGAATGGGCATGAAAACCCACGGTTTCTAAGCATTTTGCAAAAAATCCACATTAAAAAATCTCTTTTTTTATCAAAAGATACTGAATTTTTAAATCTCGCTAATTCGCTGAAATACCCTGTATTTTTCATTTTTTGATTTTTGAATTTTTCTAAAATTCGAACCAGATTTTGCAAAATTTTTGAGCTGTGCTCTTAAAATTTTCAATTTTTCAAATTTCAACTTCGCGGAAAAAATGTTAAAAGGGGTATAAATTAGAGCCATTTCTCAAAAAAATTTTTGAAAAATGACTTTCTAGGGGTAAAAATAGGGGAAAAATCGATTGCACACATCCCCGTCGCGTGAAAATGCTTCATTCATCTTGTTTTCGCGAAAATAGCACTATTTCACGTTAAAAATGGTGCTATTTTCGCTAAAACAAGGTGAACCAAGCATTTTCAAACGACGGGGATGTGCGCAATCGATTCTTCACACTATTTTTACCCGTAGAAAGTCATTTTTCAAAGAATTTTTTGGAGAAAGGGCCCTAATTTGCACTCCCTTTAAAATCTGGTTCATGTTGCTCTTTTTTGCTTATTGATGTAAATAATTGGACACTGATGACACGTTTATATATTGTTTTGTGCTCTCTATAGCTTTTTTTAAAACAAATTCGCTAAAAATTGAAATGTTCAAATAATGTACAGAATTGTTCCAATTTATTCTGTTGCTTTTTCCCTTTTATGCAAATTTTTTCATCAAAAAATGTCTAAATTTACTATTTTTTTCAACAGTAAGCGCAAGTTTTAACAAAAAATCAATTTTTTTATTCAAATTTTCGTCGAATTTTTTAATTTTT
>JAQGBS010001555.1:0-15391 GCA_034698545.1 Acrobeloides obliquus
TGCGCGCAATCGATTTTTCGCATAAAATTAGGGGTAGTAGGGTCATTTTTTGCAAAAATTGAAAAAAAAATTTTTTCATTTCTAAAATTCATAAAAAATAGATTTTAGAAAAGAAAGAAAATTTTCGACTTTTCACCCATTTTTTCGCTTTTTAAAATTTTTTTAGCTCCACAGGGCAAAAACCAAGTTTTTCACATGTGAAAACCACGTTTTTCACAATCTGCCTAACTAGATTATTGTCTAAAAGAGTTTACTGTCTCTGCATTTTTTGTATTGCCGTCGTGTTTATATTGTGTATATCTTATGCTTCTATGCATGCGTATACTATTTATTTCGCAAAGAAAGGAAAGTTTATCAGCAAATAGAATTTGCTGCACCCTCCACAATTCTATAATCACTATTTTACTATAATTTTCATCTTTCAAAGAATAAGAAAAGGGGTTTATATAAATAGTGTTTGAAGAACATTTTCATAATTTATCACACAGATTTTAAGAGTCGTTTTGTTGAACACTTGTGTTGTCCAGGCGACAAGTGTTAAATGGTTCGAGCGGGCTCCAAGCTGAATTTATTTAGTGAGATTAAGGCTGCGTTCAGGGTTGGGATTTCCCCGGATTTATCCAGATTTTCCCGAGGGAATTCTAAAGAAATCTGTTTTTGGCCGGGGAAATCTTGGAACTACTACGCCTGGGGGGGGGCGCACTTAACAGGAATAAAAATGCCGAAGTAAAAATGTCAACAAATTTTTTAACAAGTGGCCCCTTAGCGATAATTTTATGCGGGAAATTGATTGCGCGCACTCCCGAACCTTAAAAATACTTCCCTGACCCTGATTCAGGGAAGGAATCGGTGTATTAAAGCGAAAATCAAGCATTTTAGGATTTTTATGAGAAAACCGTCGATTCTTAGGTTTTTCTAGGTGGGGAATCGATTGCGCGCATTCCCAAAGCATGAAAACGCTTCTTTGGCCCTGATTCAGGGAAATCGATGTATTGAAGCGAAAATCAAACATTTTCATATTTTTATGAGAAAACCGTCAATTCTTAGGTTTTTCTATGCGAGAAATCGATTGCGCGCACTCACGAAACTTGAAAACGATTTACTTAACGATTACTTGACCCTGATTCAGGGAAGGGATTGGTTCAAGGTTCGAGAGGGCGCGCAATCGATTTCCCGCATAAAATTACCCCTAAGGGGCCACTTGTTAAAAAAATTTTTGACATTTTTACTTCGGCATTTTTATTCCTGTTAAGTGCGCCCCCAGGCGTAGTAGTTCCGAAATCTTTTTCCCCGGAATTACTTGGTTTGAAAATTTTCCCTCTCTCAAATTTGCCTCGGTGGTGCAGTGGCAAAGCAGAGGCTTTGTGGCCACAAAGTCGCGTGATTCTAATTCCGCTTGGAGCCAATTTGGTTCTAAATTGGTAAATTTAGAATCAAATTGATTCCAAGCGGGATACGTTCCCGCGACTTTGTGGCCATGAAGTCTCTGCTTTGCCACTGCACCACCGAGGCAAGTTTGAGGGAGAGAAAGTTTTCAAGCCAAGTAATTCCGAGGAAAAGAATTCCCCGGATAAATCCGGATTTATTTAATTTCCCCGGTTTTTTGGCTCTTGAGATTGATCTAATAAAATTTTTTAGCAATATGGGTTGTTTTTGTGATTGTATCCCATCCATAGGCCAAGTTATTACCACTCTAGTTACTTTTTACTCGCTAAAATTCGCATATAGTTACTATAAAACTTGTTGCTGCTCAAAACAAGCTCCTAAGCTCCAAAAACAAGATTGGAAAAAAGACATCGTTTATCTATATCAATTCCAACGTTCATCATATACGCCCAACTTATCACCATTTTGTTTGAAACTCGAGGCTTTCTTGAGACTTCATGAGATTAAATATGAGGTAAATAGTTTTTTGTATTAAAGGACCAGTCCACTTTTGAACCGAATTTTTGTTCACAAGTGGAAAAGAAAGTTCACGTTGGGACAGCCACTTTTTGCTTTGGAGGTAAATTCCAATTTGACAACTCTGAGGAGATATTTGACATAGAAAATTGCATAAAAATTTTAAACTTGTTTGTGTATTGAAGCGAAGGGATTGATGCTGTTTGAATTTCTGATTCAAACCTGACGTTCATAACGTTGACACGATAAAGTTGCCATGAATAAAGTTGACAAGACGATTGATCCTAATTTTTTCAACAAAAAAAGAATAGGATTGCGTTGTCGGACAGTTGGCCGACTCGGACACTTGGTTGACCGGACAGTTGGCCGACCGGACATGTTTTGAGGTAAATCCGGAATAAAATAAGTTATAAGTTCCTGGTCGACCAATTGTCCGGGTCGACCAACTGTCTGGCCGGCCAATTGTCCCGGTGGACCAATTGTCCAAGTAGACCAACTGTCCGGCATTCTAGGATTGATCGTTTCGTATCAATTTTATTTATGTCAACTTTATCGTGTCAAATTTATTGTGTAAAAGTCGTTTCATGTCAACTTTATGAACGTCTCAAATCTGTTTATTGAAACGAATTATTTAAAAAAAATCCATTTTTACAAAGATTCTAAAATTTTTATAAAATGCACATTGTACCCTGATTCATGTTTTCGTTTCAATAACTCAAATCAAATTTCAAAATGGATATTTTTAGTGTCATTTTATTCGTCTCATAGAGTTATAAAAAATTACTACAGTGTTCATTTTATGAAAATTTTGAGATTTTTGTAAAAATGGATAATTCGTTTCAATACACAGATTTGAGTCAGGAATTTAAACGGCATCAATCCCTTCGCTTCAATACACAAACACGTTTAAAATTTTTATGCAATTTTCTATGTCAAATATCTCCTCAGGGTTGTCGAATTGGAATTTACTTCCAAAGCAAAAAGTGGCTGTCCCAACGTGAACTTTCTTTTCCACTTGTGAACAAAAATTTAGTTCAAAAGTGAACTGATCATTGAAAAATAAATAAATTTTTAGCCCATGTTTACATTTTCCGGGCGTTCGGAGAAAGGGAAATTACCGTTTATTGAGCTAAATGGCGAGCATATATCGGATTCCCAGTTAATTATTTTACATCTCAAGAAATACTTTAATATTCAAGTAAATGTTTGTTATCTTATTGTCTATGGGATTGATATTTGTAGGACGAGCTTACCAACGAACAAAGAGCCATTGAACGAGCATTCGATCGGTTGATTGATTCAAGTTTTTTCAAGTAATTTAAACAATTTTTTTCTCAGGCTGCGTTCAAGCATGTCAAAAAAGTTGTCAGAAAATGTCTAACTTTGCCTGATTTTCAATAAAATCGTGTTTATTGAAACGATTGATCATGGAGCATAAAATTTTATTAGTCAAGAAGCATAAAATTTGTTGTCTAATTCAATCGTTTTCGCTTTCCCGGAAATATTTCGGAAATGGAAACGATTGAATCGAATTTTTGCCCCAGAAATCGAATTTTTGTGAGTCAAAAAATTTTATGCTTCTCAACCAATAAACTTTTATGCTTCATGACCAATCGTTTCAATAAACACAATTTTATTGAAAATCAGGCAAAGTTAGACATTCGTTGACAACTTTTTGACATGCTTAAACACAGACTCATAATAAAAAGTTGATTTAGTGCGGCTAATTGGTTGAAAGTCAGAGATAACCTCCCAGAATTTGTTGGATTTATCTTGTCATTACAATTTGGAAAATCTTTAGACTTTTTGAAATATGTATTGTCACCATTCCTCATGATTAACGTATTTTTGTTTTCGATAAAAAATGTAGCCAAAAAATTGTTTAGATTAAAAATCGCTTTGAAACCGAAGGCATCGCGAAACATTCGGATGAAGAAATCATGACGATCTTACGGAACGATCTTCAGGCTGTTGAGACTTATCTTGGAGATAAAGAGTACTTCTTTGGGGATCAACCTAGTCAGGTAAGGTTGAAATTTATACCTCATAAACATGTTAACATTTTAGATTGATATCGAGGTGTTTGCTCATGTTGCGGCAATTTATTATGTCCCATATCACCATTTATCCAAAGAATTGGTCGAATCGGAGTTTCCAAAAATTTTGAAGCATACTCAAAAAGTAGCGACAAAATTCTTCAGCGAGTTCAAATTTGGTCTGTAAAAGAGAAATTAGTTTTTTGTTGAATTGTTAAAAATTTTTTATAAAATAAATATTTATCTAATTTGAACAAAAAAATTGTATCCAAAACGTCTTCTTGTGTTTCTTGAAAATACGACTTGCAAATCGCCAAAAATTAAGGATAATTCGATCCTGATTCATGTTTTTTAGGGTCGTGACACATGCGTTCGGATTGTCGTAACAACTGTTACGACGCGCCCGTTTATGGGCTGTCGCGACAGACTCCAACACGACAGCTGCAAGAAAAGATCGTGTCCACGGTTGAATTTGTTTTTAATTTAAAAATTTTAAGCCTTACATTCAAAAATCCACCAAAAATCAAAATTAAGTCAATTTCCTTCGAGAGACCACTTTTTAGATAGCTAAGCGTATGAGGAACATAATGTAAAAGAAATTATTGACAATGACTTCGATTTCACGGAGATATGATTTTTTGAAAAAAATGTCACTTTTTCAACTTTTTCAAATTCAAAGTGCCATAAATCAGCGAAAATAAAATATTTTTTAATAAATTTTTTATAGAACCTTCCTTTCTACAGTAGCTATCCAAAAAGTGGTCGCTCGAAGAAATCCGATTTAAACTCGATTTTTAAAAGAGCAATCATTAACACCTTCTAATAGAGCCCCATGGGGTTCTATTAGAAGTTTTATGGTATATTATGTGAATGAAATGTATCAAGTCGATTTTAGGCCAACCCAGCAATGGAAACTGTATTGCAATAAATCCATCTCAAACTTCAGCTAATTGGTTTTCTTATGATTGTCAAACGCAAATGCCATATATATGTGAAATTCAAACAATTTCACCAACTATACCAACTTGTACCGTACAAACAAGCTCGGTAACCCCGTCTGTAAATCCGGTCTCTCAATGCATCGACGGATATCACTATTTTAATATAACAAATTCTTGCTATAAAGTAATTTTCTCTCTAATAAACATGTTCGTGATTTTTTAAATTTAGTATGTCAACAAATCCCTTTCATTTAACGAATCGGAAAACTATTGCAAAAACGAGGGCGGACATTTAGTTTCAATCCACTCGATTGAAGAAGATGAAATTGTTAATAGTAAAAAATTTTGTAACTTTAAAACAACATAATATTTAGCTATGTACTATCAAAACAATACTGAGTCGGGAGTTATGTGGATTGGATTAAAGGACTTCACTGGTAATTATTACCCACAATATTGGTCATGGACTGATGGCTCACCCGTTAATTATACAAATTGGTACACACCTCCGGAATATGATGTGGATCGTGCACCATGCGCCGAATATATTACAAAAGGCTCGCCACATATTAGCGGGAAAATTTATTGGCAACATGAATATGGTTGTAGTCCTGATGTTCTTCCTTTTTCTATTTCCTTTGTCTGTAAACAAAATCCGATCCTATCATAAACAAAAAAATTTTGTTAATAAAAACTTGCCACAATTTTTAGTAAATCTTGTGCTATTTTAAAATACTTTATATTTTATTTGTACAGTACCGAGACCGAGCGCTTATTAGCGCATCGGAATAATACAGTAGTTATTATTGAGGTTGTTAATTGGTACTTAATTGTTTAATTTGCATATTTATTGCCATTCTCTAAGCCTTTGAACTTCCGCAACGACTTCGCTGTGCGAATTATCGGCATTCTCGCAGCCAAAGGCGGAATATCACTGTTTACATGCAAATGACAACTCTACGAAAATATACATCAAATAAGCTGTATCTAAGCCATGACAGGCGACCAGAGAAATCATACAGTTCTATCAAATACAAACAGCAAAGCATATAAGATCCTATGGCCAAGAGAGCCTAAGAAAGCTGCGGAGATTCTCCGAGGTAATAAAAGGCGAATTGCCCGCAAAGCAGAAGACGGCGTATAAAAGTCTAAGAATGGTTACAAACTTCTTCTTGACGCTTCACTCAGACGCCCTGGATGGTTGACTCTTGTTTTCCAGCTCTGGCTTTATCTAGTCTACTCTTTTCTAGTTTTATTATTTAATTAATAAAATAAGACTAAGATACGTTTTTAGCCTCTCTTCTAAATCGAGTCTAACCAGATAACCAGCGTATTGAGTCTAACCAGCGTAAATTGAGTCTAACCAGCTCGCTATATTTAAACCTATTAAAACGCTTATCAAACCACTTTGAACGCTAAAAGATCCACCCAAACAACTCGTTCTTCAACTTGATGTTTGCCGAGTCCACAATCGATTGAGAAAGAAAGATGACCAATATGTTTTTTTTGAAGTTGTAAACTTTAAGAAGAGGTGACCATGTTCAGATGAAGGATGATTCTTGACGGCTGTTTTAGCCTATAAAGGGGACTCCGCCACCATAATTTTTGGAATGAACATTTTTAAATATTCGAAAGCGCTGTGCTCGTCCAGCCTCGCTCGACCAAATGAATGCCGAGGTTACTTTGAAGAACTTTTATCGTTTTATATATTTTTTGTTTCGATCTATCTCGCTTCAGTCGTGAGAATCTCTATTCGAGCTTTAGCATTCTGCTTGGTCGTGCAACATTCTTTTTGTAGTTTTTAAAACTACTCGTCTTTTGCTTAAATTTGATACCCATTTTCCCTATGACTTCTTTTTTTTATCTTTGGCATCCCTTCCTTCGTAATCGTGCATGGCATCCCTGCGTAATCGTACATAATTTTTAGACGTCACCATGGAATTCCTCATGGCCGAAACCCTCCCCCCCCCCCGCGTAGTCGAAATCAACGCGTTTTTCCGTTGAAAAAGTCGAAACACGCTGCTTTGTTTTTCTGCCTTATTGGGCTTATAGGGAATAGGAGGGCAAAAATTATCTCTAAGGGGTAGACTCATGATCAACCACTCAGTTTTTCTTCTTTTACCACTCCTAATACGTGGTATACGCCCTGCACTTTTTGGAGATTACCATAAAAAATTGCCTGTACACACAAACGAACATAAGCGCTTTATATTATAAGAAAGGAGTAGTTTTTTGTTTTAAAATACTCTCAATATTTCAAAATTTGATGTCTTACTCGTCTCACTCATTGGAAAGTCTTATTCATAAAATTTTATTTGAAATTATTAATTTTTTATAGGATGGAGCAAAAAATAGGAGTTTTACGATTTTCGAGCAAATTTAAAAATGTTTAAAAAATTTTTTTTAATTTGCTCTAAAAATCAATATTCCAGTTCTTCTACACCCTTTATAATATCAAAATATAGAGATAAAATTTATAAAGTTTAAATAAAAATAACATAGCATTAGGTTTTTTATTCCTTGTCTTTGTTTAAAATATATTCCAAGTCCATTTTTCTGCATTCCAAGCAATTACAACAGTGTTGAACGCACGTTTGACATTCGTGATTGTGAGGATGAGATTCGTTTCTTTGAGCATTCATTAATTCATATTGTTTTAGTTCCGCAAAAATTAAAGCTAAATAACAAATTACATATTTAATCAAGAATAAAAGCCATACTTTTCCATTCACTTTCAGAAAGTTCTAAGTCTTCAATATAACCATTATAATATTGAATTGGATTAGTTTCAGTTTCAAGCTCACCAGGTTCATGTTGCCACATTACAAATGGTTGTTCTAATGCTTGATCGACTGAGATTCTTGTATTAGGATCAATAACTAGTAGTTTTGATAACAGATTTCTAGCAGCTTGAGCTAAAATATGTGACCGATAATTTTGTGATAAATGTAATATCATATGTTCGCACTTATTTGTACCTTTCGCAGGTCTTTAGCAAACGAACTAACGTCATCAAAAACACCTTTTGCTAAATCCTGGCTAGCTTTGGGAGTCGGCTGTTCGTTTGCTAAGGACTCACGTTGAGTCGATATATATAGTGAATAGAATTGTTTCGGAGTTCTTATACAACACAAACTCACCCGTTCACAATTTCCGAAACAATTTTACCAATATTCACTTTATGTATCTACAAGAACTCCAAGGGAATAGGAATGGCATCCCCAGAATAAGTTTGTTTCTGCTAAAGAAGATAAACTCACCAGTAAACCTTGGAAGACGATATGATTCCATATTTTGAGCTGGAGGAAACATTTCGTCTTTAAAAATTTTATCCCATGGTTGAGCCTCAATTTTTGGTGAATTTTCTACAAAACTCTTGATTCCTTCTGGTAAGCTGTTGGAAAATGTTTCATTTGGTGTGCCTACAACCTTTACAATTAAATTCCATTGCTCTAAATTATTTTCTCCTGGGAATAATGGGCTTCCAGTTATCATTTCTGCTAATATGCAACCGGCTGACCAGGTGTCAACTAAAATTAGATTTTATAAAAAATATAAAATTTATTGCGCCTATGTGTTATCTGCTGACTTATCACCTCCCTCATATCCTTTTCCATTAAATGAATAAGGAAAAGGGGGCAACATACGAGAGGGATATATCTCTTCTCAAAAAAGGTCGGACCACCCCCCCCCCCTCTCACCAACAGTGATGCAGGACCCTCTCCCAAAAAAAATTTCCTAGATAACTTTTGTCGAAAATTTTTTACTAGTTAACTTTTTTTCTAAAACCGACCTTTCTTATTATATGTCATAATACTATGCTCCTGGTCACTGTCAATTCCCAATACAACTTCAGGAGCTCTATAAGGTCTTGTTGTAACATATCCGGTTAGATTATTATTCTGATTTTCTGGATCAGGTCTTGCTAAACCTAGATCAATAATTTTTAAGGTTATTTGATCTTGATTTTGTTCAACCATTACATTATATACAGATAGATCCTAAAAGGTTACAGAGTTAAAAATCAGGATTAAAAATAAAGAAACTAAAAATGAATTACTCTATGTATAATCCCAGCTTTATGCATATGCCTGATTCCACAAAAAAGTTGATAAGTCAAATAAGACATTATTTCCATACCACCTTGTTTATTAAAACATCGTTGCTTGATCAACATATTCAATGGATATTGAATATAATTCATTACAAAATAAACTTCAGAAAAATCCATAAAGGATTTTTGAGGTGTAAACGCATTTTGAAGGCGGATAACCTATAATTTTTTATACAGGGTGGCTAAAAAAAGTAAATTTTTGCGATTTTTTGACCAAAATTTCGCCAAAAAAATTTTTTAATTTTTTCTAAAATAACTCTATGGGGAGTTTTCTATGCGAGAAATCGATTGAGCGCATTGAAAATTCTGGAAAACTCTTCCCTGATCCCAAATCAGCCCAAAACCAGATTTTTGACGTTCATAAAGTTGACATGAAAGGTTGACACGATAAAGTTGACATGAATAAAGTTTACAAGATAATGTTGAGAACACGAGATACGACTTCTATTTTGTCCATATGACCTAATGCGTCGTGGAAAAATTCATAGACTTCAAAAACAACACTGAGCGTAAATTGTGGACATTTTGTCGTGTCAAAATTATAGTGAAAAAGTTGTTTTTGTCAACTTTATGATCGTCATTTTTTATGGTTATTTGGGCTGGTTTGGGGTGAGGGAAGCGTTTTCAAGTTTTACCAATGCGCGCAATCGATTCTTCGTGCAGAAAACCCCTATAGAGTCATTTTAGAAAATTAAAATAGAAATTTTTTTGAAAAAAATTTGGTCGAAAAATCCACCTTTTTTAGTCACCCTGTATATTTGTCTAAATATATACTATCTTACATTTTTATGATTTACAATTTGAGTCAAAACAAATTCCCTATGAGTACGTTTTGCTAAATATTTATGAGATAAAGGAAAATTTCTTTTTTTTATAACAACATCTTGGTGAGATATTCTGTCATGTGCATGTCTAAAATTTTAAACTTCAACTAATTTTTTTCATTTTTCTTACATCACTACACCTTCACTACCACTTGAAAGAATTTCTTCATGTAGAAAAACATATCTTATTGGAACATTAAAAGTTCCTTCATGAAACACTTTTTTGTGAAAAGTTTGGCTCAGTTTGGAATAGGAAGACATTTGAATATCTAAATAAAAGTACAGTGTGTTAAAATAGGTACTTCTATTCAGTCTTTTGAGCATATCTCGGGATAGGAAAAAGATCTCGGGTTGCGGTTTTTCTAATGAAAGCTGAGAAAATCCTGAATAAACGATACTAGTTTTTATAAAAATTTGTAACTTTCTACTATTTCTATTTTTCATTTTTCAAAAACAAATTTTCAAATGAAAAATAGTAAAAAGTTGCAAATTGGTATAAAAACTAGTGTCGTTTATTCGGGATTTTCTCAGCTTTCATTAAAAAACCGCAACCCGAGATCTTTTTCCTAGCCCAAGATATGCTCAAAGGACTAGATAGAAGTAGCAATTTTAACACGATGTACAGTAAACAATAAAAATTTTACAAAAAGGTGGATTTTATATACAAGAATTAGCCACTTTTCGTTATCACTTACTTTCCCACCATTATCCTTTTGTTTGACATTTTTGTGAGGCACATTTTTATGATAAGAAAGAAATTCTTATCTCATTGCTAAATAAAATTTACTCACATATATAACTAAACAATTTAGTCACATATATGTAAATAAGGCGTGGCCTTATTTACAAACAAACATTTACGGATGCGACATTTGAGGACGAATAGAGTCGAACATGTCATTATTATTGCTATACGCTGCAAAGAAAGATAAAAAAAATACAAGTTTATTTATTTGACTAAAATATTTCGTCTTTGTATTTTCGTAATATTAAAAAAATTAAAAGCTCATCCGCAAATAAGGCCACGCCATCAATAACGTGATGAAATTTTAAAGTAAGTTTACACAAAACTATTAGTAAATATGCAAAATTGAAATAGATGAGCAATGACACTGATAATGTTTAAATTTCCAAATTTATGGCTAACTCAAATATGGGTTGAAACAGACGTTTTCAAAATTTAGATATATTGGGTTGTAGCATAAGTTGTTGCCGCCCAAAAAATATATCGAAAATCGGCATTCTTCGCTCGTTTTCGGTGAAATTTTTTTCAGTAGTGGATAAGAGTGTATGATGATACGATCCAATTGGTCTTTTTGAGCGAAAGTCATGTTCTCGTGTCAATATACAGACTTGTTCAAAAAATTGGTGCTTTTCAATTTGCAAATGAATTTTAAAATGTCGATATTTGGTTATATAAGTCGATTTTTAACGAAATTTTAGATCCTACTAGAGTTTTTCTAGTCGGGGAATCGATTGCGCGCATTTTCGAATCATGAAAAAATTTCCCTAATCCTCAGGGAATACAAATTTTTGAGCCATTTTAGGGGTATAAAAACCCCGATTTTTTGAAAAAGTCTGTATATTGACACGAAGACAGGATTTTCGCTCGAAAAGACCGATTGGATTGTATTCAGCATACACTTTTATCTACTACTGAAAAAAATTTCATCGAAAACCAACGAAAAATGCCGATTTTCGATATATTTTTTGAGCGGCAACAACTTATGCTACAACTCAGTAACTTGAAAAGAAGTATGATAAAAATGCCCTAAACTTTTGGAAAACACTTCTTAAAGGGAGGTGTACTTTGTAGTTACTTTGCATCTCGAAAAAAAATTTTTTACAAAAACGACCTTATTAGGGGTAAAATCATGCGAAAAATCGATTGCGCGCATTACCGAAGACTGAAAATGCTTCCTTGACCCTGGTTTAGGGAAATATATGTGTGTATTGAAGCGAAAATCCAACATGTACTAATTTCTCTGAATCAGTGTTAGGGAAGCGTTTTTAAGCTCCAGGAATGTGCGCAATCAATTCCCCACATGAAATTACACCCAGAAATATGATTTTGAAGAAGAAATTTGAAAAATTTTCGATTTTCGCTTCAATACACACATCTATTTCCCTGAATCAGAGTCAAGGAAAATTTTCAAGCTTCGGGAATGCGTTCAATCGATTTTTCGCATGATTTTACTTCTAATAGGGTCGTTTTGTAAAAATAATTTTTTCGAGATGCGGCTACAAAGTACACCTTTAAGAAGTGCCCTATGGGTTAAAAAGCCTGCTTCTTATAAAGTCAGTTGGAAAAAATAAGAAGTGGTCTAGAAACCTACCTTATATTTTCAATTTCGGCTTTTAAGAAGAGAGAGGATGTGCTGATACCACCCTTGCCCACGTGTTTTTAGCCTATCCGGGCTTCTTGTAAAAAAAAGCAGACCGGATAGGCTAAAGCCTACTTGTAAATGTATGGCTTTTTCACTTTTGGGGGTGGGAGGGAATGTGTACGATTAAAAAAGTTCACATAAAATAATGCTAAACCTTCAATGAATCAAACAAGAAAATCGTGTAATTTGAAATGACCTTTGAATCATTATTTAAATGCCAAGAACTTTGATAAGAATATAAGGAGGAAGAATGACGTTAACGCATCCTTAACAATGAATCATGTCGTTTCAATACTTAAAAGCCATAAATTTTATCATTTAATATTTAATTAAAAAATATTTTAAATATTAATTCATTAACGCCCACTATGGGGCGTTAATGAATTAATTTTTTGGTTAAAACATGTATAGAACGACTAAAATAGTTGGAATAACATGTTTTTAGCTAAAATTGGGGGGGGGGCAAGTAAAACTTGCCGGAGGATGTATTTTTGCATCATGGGCAAGTAAAACTTGCAATGGCAAGTAAAATAGCTAAAAATATGTTATTTCAACTATTTTAGTCGTTCTACACATGTTTTAGCCAAAAAATATAAAATTTCGAAACAATTCGATGCAAGTAAAATTTGCACCAAAGGCAAGTTTTCTGACAGCTCTGGCGTTAATGGGTCATATGTGGAACGCAATGTAAATGTACCTCTAGAGCAGTCAACTTAAACTCATTTCGGAAGCACAATAGCTTAAAATCTTCCTCTAATAAAATGCAACAATTTTTTCAGATCATCAAGGGTGATTTTTTTGTTTTTATGACTAAAAAATTGATGCAAAATTTGAAAATTGTCATTTTTTACCCCAAAATTTTCACGATTTTCTAAGGGGTTCATTTTTTTCAAACGATATGCTTTCTTAGGAAAGCTTGCATAAAAATGATAGTTTAAAACCTCTAGAATTTATTTTTAAAAAAAAAGATTTTTTGGCTTAGCAGATTTTAAAATAAAAGCTTTTGAAGTAGTGGGTCATATATGACCCAGTGGGTTCGAACCGGTCAAATTGCTTAAAAATCAGCAAAATGTTCATAAACAGCATGATTCATTATTACAAATAAATTCACTTTTATGCAATTTAACCACTTCGAGCCCACTGGGTCATATATGACCCACCTCAAATAACCCGATTTTTAAAACGATACCCTATTTCTTTATATCTAGAGTAGTTTCTAGCGTCATTTTAAGCTATTTAAAAAAAATAAATTTGGAAAAAGCATAGTTCCTCGAGTTCTGGGCTTTAATGGGTTAAATGATCTATTTAAAAATTTTTTGTAATAAATTCGGTATTACTAAGGATTAGTGACCGCAAACGACAGGGTAATTTTCAGGTTAAATTTTTTGATTGTTTGTTCAATGAATTCAACGGTAATTTGTTTGATGAATGATTTCATCTTATAGGTTTTCATAGGCATCCCTGTGTGGTCGTCTTTGGCAAGAAAAGGGTGTACACGACCTTTAGAAACACTCTGTACTTTAAAATTTGTGTTTAGAAAATGTATTTTGCTATGCATTTCATCTTACTTATCAGTTAGACAAACAATAATAATTGATGCTGATTTTGCTTGTGCCAATCTTGTAACACTTCCCCAAAAAGGGCTGATTTTTGCCAAAAACATAGTGTAGTTATGATTAGAAATTGTTCTGGCCTTTATCCCAAATGAGAGCATCGGTCCCCGATGCCACTCCTCTACAGCTACTCTCTTGGTGTCAGACTCCACCGCTGTTGCGGCGAAGCAGCAAAAAAGTAAGAGCTCCTTTGTTCTCTTGAGTTTTTTCAATAGGGGCTGTTGTCGCAAATAAAAAATGACTTTTGGGCTCGGGAACGAACAAGCGTCCTATGAGTGAAGGCCGAGCACGATAGCCACTCTGCCATAGATCAACAATAATATTTAAGGCTTTTGTATTGGAAAGACATGGTTCATATGTTAAGGATGTTTAAATTTCATTTTCCTCCTATTCTTATCAGAATTTTTTATTTAATAGTGATTCAAAAGGTTATTCCTAATCATATGATTTTCTTGTTTTCAGTGCGCGAAATCGATTTCTCGAATAAAAACCCACTAAAGGGATTATTTTTAGTAAAAATTTAAAAAATAAAATTTCTTTTGAGAGTTTTGCTCTAAAAATCAAAATTCTAGTTTCTTCCCCCACCTTGTATAATATCAAAAGATAGAGATAAAATTTATAAGGTTTAAATAAATATAACATAGCATTAGGTTTTTTATTCCTTGTCTTTATTTAAAAAATGTTCCAAGTTCATTTTGCTGCACTCCGAGCAATTACAACGGTGTTGAACGCACGTTGCACATTTGGGATTTTGAGCATGAGATTCGCTTCTTTGAGCATTCATTAATTCATATTGTTTTAGTTCCGCAAAAATTAAAGCTAAATAACAAATTACATATTTAATCAAAAATAAAAGCCATACTTTTCCATTCACTTTCAGAAAGTTCTAAGTCTTCAATATAACCATTATAATATTGAATTGGATTAGTTTCAGTTTCAAGCTCACCAGGTTCATGTTGCCACATTACAAATGGTTGTTCTAATGCTTGATCGACTGAGATTCTTGTATTAGGATCAATAACTAGTAGTTTTGATAACAGATTTCTAGCAGCTTGAGCTAAAATATGTGACCGATAATTTTGTGATAAATGTAATATCATATGTTCGCACTTATTCGTACCTTTCGCAGGTCTTTAGCAAACGAACAAACGTAATCAAAAACACCTTTTGCTAACTCCTGGCTAGCTTTGGGAGTCGGCTGTTTGTTTGATAAGGACTGAAGGTGAGTCGATAAAGATAGTGAATAAAATTGTGTCAGAGTTCTTAAACAACACAAAATCACCCGTCCACAATTTCCGAAACAATTGTACCAGTATTCACTATGTATCTACAAGAACTCCAAGGGAAACGAATAAGTTTGTTTCTGCTAAAGAAGATAGTTGGGGGGGGGGGGGGTGGGGCTATAGTCCCATTTAGCTATGTCTATGGCTAATCAAATCGGTTTTTATACATTGCCTGCTTTTTTGAAGAAAAACTCACCAGTAAGATTTGGAAGACGATATGATTCCATATTTTGAGCTGGAGGAAACATTTCGTCTTTAAAAATTTTATCCCATGGTTGAGGCTCAATTTTT
>JAQGBS010001556.1:0-15385 GCA_034698545.1 Acrobeloides obliquus
ATAGTCAAAGAAGCGTTTTTACGTTTCGGGAATGCGAAATTCGGATTCCCCACATCAAATTAGGGGTAATAGGGTAAGTTTTAGAAAAAAATTTTCAAGTCGAAAAAACACTGTTACTTGGCTGGGCAAAAGGCTAAAAGCTCCAGAAAGTTTTAGTTTGTTGTTAATGGATGAATCTCTCCTCTCGCTTATGTGTTTATTTTTACATATTAGATTATCATATAATTTACTCATTATAACATATAAATTTTAAAAATTTTTGTACCAAAAATTTTTGCCTAGAGGTGTAGGAGATGTGGCGACAGTAGCCGCCACAGTCTCCGCCCTCAAGCGAAGTCTTGTTTCGACGGCAGTTCGGTGAACGGCCGTATATGAGGATGTATTATGCTTATTATATTTAATAAAGGGTACTTGTACGTCACCCCTACACACACCGGATCCAACCGCTACATTAGGATCGTGGTCACTCACCAGCATAACCAGCTTGATCCCAGCTGCTAGATACAACAGATACGATATAACAAACAACCCGAAAGACGTAAACAGAATTGTCGGATACACATATTTTTTATTATTATCTTCTTTGATAGAAGTCAAGCCACGAACTTCAGCTTGAAGACCAGGAATCAAATAGATAATCGTGACAACCACGGTTGATATATAAGATGAATAGAGCAAAATCTTAAAGAAATATTCATAAGCGACTTTTTTCGGTTATAAAAAGTTTCAATAGGAAAAGTGATAGAATAAGACATAAAGATTAATGTCATAACAAACTTTGAATAGCAGGTTATTTTTAGATAATTTTGTAGGCAAGAATCCTATCATGACATCACTTCGATTTAAAGCCAAAATTGTTGTTAAAACATTCATGTTCCACCACACACCGTTTCGGATGGCAACTAGGCCCTAAGATTTAGTCATTTTGAAGGGACTAAGTGTAGTTTAAAAGCTACTCTGCCAAAAGTAGGCCCAAAATCAGTATGCATGACAATCATTAACAGTATAAAGATATACGACCACAAGTAAAAAATCTCAAATAACCCGATTGAAAACATAATCTGGTATGAAAGGAGTCGGTTAAAGTTTGATTTCTTTTTAAATATCTACAAATTATAGGCTTATTCGAGTTAAATAGCTTAGTCCCGGCCTTTAAATTTATTATTGAATTGATCTGGTCTATATATTTATCAAGGACGCACTGAAATGATGGATGAGGAGTTTGTGGGTATAAAGGGAAAAAAGTCTTTTTTTCTTAAAAATTTTGAATTTTTCTTAAAGGGGGCATGTGAATCCTGCCCGTATCGGGTAAACAAATTTCTTGATTTTTTCAAACGAAACTCACCCTTTAGTGCCTATACATGCTCAGCGCCATGACGCGCGTCATAACGCTGTATCATGACGCAACGTCATGATGGGTGTCATGACACTACGTCATGATGCATGTCATGATGCACGTCATGATGCGTGTCATGACGTTGCATCATGACGCGCTTCATAATACGTGTCATAACGCGCGTCATGACCCTGCATCATGACGCAGCGTCATTATGCGTGTCATGACGCGCGTTATGACACATATCATGACACGCATTATGACGCTGCATCATAACGCAGCGTCATGATGCGTGTCATGATGCTGAGTCATGATACGTGTCATGACGTTGCATCATGACGCAGCGTCATGATACGTTTCATGCGGCGCTGAGTGAGTTCCTATTCTAAAATCTAATATCTCTATTTATCCACGTCACTGAACTCATTTAACGAATAACTTACATATAATACAGGAACATAAGCAATACTACATATCAATACTATGCCAATGCCAATATATCCTAATACATCTTGTTCTGACCATGTTAGAGCATAAGGACTTGGTGCCGTCGATATATTTGATGAAGTCGAGCTTAAAGTTGTAGTAGAAATCGTTGAAGACATAAAGATCTAGTCAAATAAACACTAAATGATGACTTTGTTGGTTCTTCTATTCATATAAAAGTAAGAGAAAACTTTATATCACGTAGATATCGTAGACAAATTGTTTTTTATTATATCAAAAAAGTACAATAGAAACGAGAGTCCCCATGACAACTTTTAGAAGACTTTAACAACAATTCATTTTAAGGACAATCCATTTCATTCCTTTGTCCAAATTCTTTTTATTACCAACCGGCAGGTATACTAGCGTCTCAAGTAGATTAAGATGGTTAATAAAAACAATCAAGATTCTCAAAGTGCGACGAAACGAGATATACATTCTAGACCTATGAATTGTCGATAAGAAGGCGAATCATATGCCTTTGTTTTTCTTTTAAAAAAGTAGTCATCACACGCAACAACATGGAGATCTTGATGAGAAAATTGGTTTTATAAACTTTCGTGCTAAGACAATATTTTTGATTGTAGCGAATAATGAAACTACTCTTAATATCGCACGCAAGACAATCAATTTATAATCGTCTACTTAAATCATATTTTTCGATTAATATTTGGAAAAATTGGCTTCTATGATTTAACCTTAAACGGCTAGGTCTTTCTCGATTGGATTTAGGAATCTCGAGTTGTCTCGAACCAGTTATCTAAAGTCGGTTGGATCCTAATTTCGATTAAAGGACCAGGCGAGTCAGTTACATATGAAAAATGATATATTCGGAAAGATCATGAAAAATTGAGCA
Source organism: Acrobeloides obliquus (assembly GCA_034698545.1). Lineage (NCBI taxonomy): Eukaryota > Metazoa > Nematoda > Chromadorea > Rhabditida > Cephalobidae > Acrobeloides > Acrobeloides obliquus. Next base: position 2,679 of record JAQGBS010001556.1, read on the forward strand.
TTTTTTGTTTTTACGGCACCATCTGAATCGTTTTCCCCATTGAGATAAATGTACTTGAAAATATGAATTCGTGTACATGTTTTCGTTGTAATAATCAAACTTTTTTGAATTTTTTGAAGAAAAATCGTGAAAAAATAGCATCAATCGACAGAAAATTTTATGCTGGACAACTTTGCTAATTGAAGTTTGCGTAAAAAATTATTTTCTTTGATCAAAAATGTAAAATAAGTTTAAATTCATGCAGGCTTTTCGTTTCAATATATAAAAATTTAAATTTATTTTGTATTTTTGATAAGAGAAAATAATTTTTTACGCAAATTTAAAATATAGTCGCCTACTTAAATCACAGTTTGAGTTGCATGTGCCCACCATACCATACCTTATAGACCAGTCAAGGTGTATAATGCTGAAGGTGGTTTGATCTCGGCATCAGCCTCAGTGTCATCAACGCTCAGATTGAGCATATTGGGATATTGTTGGTTTTGTACTTCCGGAGAAATCCTCAAAAACATTTAAAAAACACGCTGGTGGTACCCCCAACTAGCTCCGAATGTTTAAAAAAAATTATACAATGTCGGTGTGGCGACAGTTGAGGACGAGCACTTGATGATGAGACATTTGAGTATGGTTATTTGGGGACGGACATTTGAGTATAGGACATTTGACGATGGGACATTTGAGGAGGAAAATTTGAGGAACAAAGGTGGGATATGTTTTTTTAGACCCTAAATAGCACCCATCAAATGTTCCGTCCTCAAATGTCCGTCCTCAAGTGTCCTTCTTCAACTGTCAAGTCCTCAAATGTCTCATCCTCAAGCGTCCGTCCTCAACTGTCACCATGCCCACAATGTTAATGATTGCATCGACCAATTCCAGAAAACCTTCATCAGATACTGTACAGTCTTGTTAGCTGTTCTGAGCCTTTCATTCTCATCTCGTAGACTTTGTTCCATCAGCTTCATCTCATTTTCTTTTAGAACTTTCTCTTGTGCTATTTGACGTTCCAGTTCTTTAACCTAGATGTCTCTATTTAACTTTTTTTAATGTAGTTTGAGAGAAATTTTTATTATGAGAAACCGTTTTTCTTATAAACACGATTAATTCCGCATAAGACTATCTATATGAAGTTCACGTATCTGTAAGATTACTATTCAAAATGCGAAAAAGCGGAACGATTTAATGAATAGATGAAATGTGTTGGAAAATAAGCTTACTGAGAAAAGTCGAATTAGTTTATCTTTAACTTTTGACAAGCGAACGATCTAAACAAGCATCACCAAGAAACGTTGGTCTAAAGGGATCTGGAAAATTGGGCTGTAAACATAAAGGTATTATCGAGTGTTCTAGTTTTTAACATGGATAAAGATATCATCATTATAAAGTTGATACCGCCTAGTGTCATTATTATAGTTATTAGCATCATGGGTATCTTTTGCAATCTAAGCATTATCTTGGCTGTAATTCAGACAAAGTAAGCAAGTCTACTCTTAAAAAGCTCTTACAAGGGAACTGTCAGACTGGAAAGATGCGAATTTTTTCCAAAACTAGCTAAAACTGTTCCTTATGGCCTAAAATGGATGAGAAAAATCGAAAAAATGCTATAGAGGCTTCCCCGAAGATATAGAGCCCTCAGAACATCAAAAAATAGCGTTTTTTAGCGTTTCTGAAGGAAATGGAGGGCTCGAAAAACACCTTCATCGGACTTGTTTTTTCGCAAAAACTTCATATTTCACCGTTTTTGACTATGCCCTACAATTTCTAAGCGTTTTTGGAATGATTTGAAAAAATTGATTTTTACCCTAGGGGTCAAAAAAGTCGATTTTTTGAAATTTTTCATCTTTTCAGTCTGACAGTTCCCTTGTTAGATCTTTTATATTTTATCTATTAACTTTAGGAAATTGCATAGAATATGTCACATCTTAATAGCTATTGATGCTTTAGTCGATATGTTGACAACTTTAAGTCAATATATTACTAGTTATTATATATTCTCTGGAGAATTGGTCACCTCAAATTTAACATGCTTTATATTGCAGTTGATTCCAAGATCAGCATTTCATATTCATAGCATTGTAGTAGTCTTAATAGGTCTTGATAGGCTTATAAGTTTGATCGCTCCCTTCAAGTTAGTTTTTTTGTTTCCAACTTACGACAAAGTAGTAATGCGTGGTTACTGCGCTAAGGGGGCAATCTCCTTCGAAGATCTGGGGAGCTCTCTGCCGTGAGGAAGGTCATAAAAAGTTGGTCTGAATCGTGATACCGTCCATGTTGGCAGAAATCCCTACACCAGGTCAAAGGCTCTGAGCGGTTCCCGTCCACCGGCTTGAGAATCAAGTCGAGTGGACCGGATTTTCAAACACTGAGAAGAGAGAGGGACGAGCCTTAAGCTTAGGCCTAAACTTAAGTCTAGGCTTAAGCTAACTAAGGGAGACCACGCACCCCCTCATCTTTTCGTTATAGACTAGATCGAATCGCTGTGTTAAAGTTCTCGCCTCGAAAAGAGTATTCTTTTTATATACCCATAGAAATTCATGCCGATCGGACAAAAAGGCCGTAACCATACTTGTTATCTGATAAAGACTTCCGGATGCAAATCTACGATTCGTGGAACTATAGAGACACTTTTTAGATATAAAGAATTATCTACTATATATTATCTCTTAATAGGATGTTTATTCTCCGTTCTATATGCCAGCTTTATGGAATATCAAATGTTTTGTCTTGTTAAAGAGGAGATGAATAGGTAAAATGATCGTTTGATTCTTAGACGAAAAACCATTTAGGCTTATTCTTTGTTCTCTAAGTAACCCGAGCGATTGGCTTTATCTAGTTTGTATCACAGGGTTTCTATCTGTCATAATATATGCGTTTATTTGGATCTATTTGTTAAAAAATAAAAGTGAGTATATACGACGTTTAAGATTGAAAAGTGTAGGTCAATGAAACATCGAGGAGCTCGATCCGGGATCGAGCCCTCCTCGATCCAAATACAATTGATTATGTCCTTAAAATCATGACATCTTGATAGGACAGCAAGTAATCCCAAGAAATTGCCGATAACCAAAGCCCAAAAGTGAAGTGTGAGTTCATATCATCTCATATCACTCGCGTCTGTTTTGTGCTTGTCGAGAGAGCAAGGCATCATTTTAGGCATGCTGAAGAAAACTAAAGTTAAATTCATCAAGCCTCTAACAATAATCATGCTACAAGTCGTTCTAACCTATCCTCTAGCTCTCATAATCTACTTATTCTTGTACATGATAAAAATGACCAATACCGAAGACTTTGTAACAATCAGCCGATATTACACAATTTATCTTCAATTCGGATTAGCTTTGCCCTATTTTATATTCTACTACTTTAGCCAAGATTACAAACAAGCTTTTCGTCAACAATTTAATGTTATGAGATCTTGTTTTTCTTGTTGTAAATAAACTTTTACCCTTTTTTTCTTTCTTCTTCTCATCATCAAGCTCGATCACCGCCCACAGATTGCTGCCTTTCTGCCAAATAGCTTGAATTTTTGAAAAAAACTAGGTGCAATATAGTAAAAAAGTTAGATAGTTGAAACCATACACCACCCATCAGTGAGTGGTGGGTGATACCGTCCAGGATAGTGGGTGCTACCATCCAGAATGGTGATGGTAGCATCGGCTCTAGGAACTTCCACAAAGTCGATTTTCCCGTGAAAATCGTTATGGAAGTTCCGCATGTCGTTTTGAATCCCGTTGTGGAAGTTCCTAGAGCCGTACCATCCAGAGTAGTGGATAGTACCATCCAGGGTGGTACCCCACCTAGTACCACATTTTTGCCTCCTGGTCGAGACTATCTGTACACACTTGTGGCGATCTAAAAGGGGTGAACAGGTCTTTTGATGTTTAAAACTTGATATTTCGAAACGTTTTTTATGTTTTTGAGGAAGATTTCTCCGGAAATACGAAAGCCAATCCTGATAGTTTTGGTATCGTTAGAAAGCTGGATTCTGTAGCAATCGAATGACATCAAAATCATGCCATAACTCTTTCTGGTTGCGGAGTTATTGCATAATTAGTCAACAATGACACTTTTTTCGACATTTTTAAAACTAATTATGCAATATCTCCGAACGAGCTATGGCATGAATTTGATGTAATTCGATTGCTATGAATTCCAGCTTTCTAACGACACCAAAACTATCAGGACTGGCTTTGTATTTCCGGAGAAATCCTCCTTAAAGGAAACGTAAAATTTATTGCCTAATCTCGAAAAATCGAAAAAAATTTTTCCGATTTTCTTCTAAAAACCGACTTTTTAGGGTAATTTCTAGGTGAAAAATCGATTGCGCGCATTTTCGGAGCATGAAAAATTAAGTGTGACCCTGAAAATCAGGGTAGAACTGCGTTCTAACGCGAAGATCATGAAAAATTGAGCATTTTTTGTTTTTACGGCACCATCTGAATCGTTTTCCCCATTGAGATAAATGTACTTGAAAATATGAATTCGTGTACATGTTTTCGTTGTAATAATCAAACTTTTTTGAATTTTTTGCGGAAAAATCGTGAAAAAATAGCATCAATCGACAGAAAATTTTATGCTGGACAACTTTTCTACTTGAAGATTGTGAAAAAAATTATTTTCTTCGATCAAAAATACAAAATAAGTTTAAATTCATGCAGGTTTTTCGTTTCAATATATAAAATTTTAAATTTATTTTGCATTTTTGATAAGAGAAAATAATTTTTTACGCAAACTTAAAATATAGTTGCCTACTTAAATCACATTTTGAGTTGCATGTGCCCACCATACCATACCTTATAGACCAGTCAAGGTGTCTAATGCTGAAGGTGGTTCGATCTCGGCATCAGCCTCAATGTTATCAACGCTCAGATTGAGCATATTGGGATATTGTTGGTTTTTTACTTCCGGAGAAATCTCAAAAACATTTAAAAAACACGCTGGTGGTGCCCCCAACTAGCTCCGAATGTTAAAAAAAATTTATACAATGTCGGTGTGGCGACAGTTGAGGACGAGCACTTGATGATGAGACATTTGAGTATGGTTATTTGAGGACGGACATTTGAGTATGGGATATTGGACGATGGGACATTTGAGTACGGAACATTTGAGGAACAAAGGTGGGATATGTTTTTTTAGACCCTAAATAGCACCCATCAAATGTTTCGTCCTCAAATGTCCTTCCTCAAGTGCCCGTCTTCAACTTTCAAGTCCTCAAATGTCTCATCCTCAAGTGCCCGTCCTCAACTGTCGCCACGCCCACAATGCCATCGAGCAATTCCAGAAAACCTTCATCAGATACTGTACGATCTTGTTAGCTGTTCAGAGCCTTTCATTCTCATCTCGTAGACTTTGTTCCATCAGCTTCATCTCATTTTCTTTCAAAACTTTCTCTTGTGCTAGTTGACGTTCCAGTTCTTTAAACTAGATGTCTCTACTTAACTTTTTTTAATGTAGTTTGAGAGAAATTTCTATTATGAGAAACCATTTTTCTTATAAACACGATTAATTCCGCATAAGACTATCCATATGAAATTCACTTAGCTGTAAGATCACTATTCAAAATGCGAAAAAGCGGAACGATTTAATGAATAGATGAAATGTGTTGGAAAATAAGTTTACTGAGAAAAGTCGAATTAGTTTATCTTTAACTTTTGACAAGCGAACGATCTAATCAGACATCACCAAGAAACGTTGGTCTAAAGAGCTCTGGAAAATTGGACTGTAAACATAAAAGTATTATCGAGTGTTCTACTTTTTAACATGGAGAAAGATATCATTATAAAGTTGATACCGCCTAGTGTCATTATTATAATTATTAGCATCATGGGTATTGTTTGCAATCTGAGCATTATCTTGGCTGTAATTCAGACAAAGTAAGCAAGTCTATTCTTAAAAAGCTCTTAGATCTTTTATATTTTACCTATTAACTTTAGGAAATTGCATAGAATATGTCACATCTTAATAGCTATTGATGCTTTAGTCGATATATTGACAACTTTAAGTCAATATATTACTAGTTATTATATATTCTCTGGAGAATTGATCACCTCAAATATAACATGCTTTATATTGCAGTTGGTTCCAAGATTAGCATATCATATTAATAGCATTATGGTAGTCTTAATAGGTTTTGATAGGCTTATATGTTTGATCGCTCCCTTCAAGTTAGTTTTTTTGTTTCCATCTTATGACAAAGTAGCACTGAGTGGTTGATGCACTAAGGGGGCAATCTCCTTTGAAGATCTGGGAGACTCTCTGTCATAAGGATGGTCATAAAAAGTTGGTCTGAATCGTGATACCGTCCATGTTGATAGAAATTTCGACACCAGGTCAAAGGCTCGGGTCGGTCCCCTTCCTCGCCACCGGCCTGAGAATCAAGTCGAATGGAACCGGGTTATCAAACACTGAGAAAAGAGAGAGAAAGAGATGAGCCTTAAGCCTAGGCTTAGACTTAAGCCGGGGGGGGGGGGGTAGTCGCCACAAGCTATCGTGTCTCCACAAGCAACGGCACAAGCTATCGTAGGAGTGTAAAATATACTCGTACAACGGACAAAATGGCCACAAGCTATCGTACGATGCCATCGTACTGCGTCGTACGACAGCTTGTGCCGTGCTTGTGGCGACCCTAACAATAGGAGCCCGTTCTCCGAAAAATTTTTTTGAAAATTTTTGTAAAAAATACTCTCTTAGGGGTAATTTTATGCGAGAAATCGATTCCGTGCATTCCCGAAGCATGAAAACACTTCCTTGACCCTGATTCAGGGAATGGGGTGGGTGTATTGAAGTGAAAATCAAACATTTTCGGATTTTTATGAGAAAACCGTCGATTCTTAGGTTTTTCTAGGCGGGGAATCGATTGCGCGCACTCTCGAACCGTGAAAGCGCTTCCTTGACCCTGATTCAGGGAATGGGGTGGGTGTATTGAAGCGAAAATCAAACATTTTCGGATTTTTATGAGAAAACCGTCGATTCTTAGGTTTTTCTCGGCGGGGAATCGATTGCGCGCATTCCCGAAGCATGAAAACGCTTCCTTGACCCTGATTCAGGGAAGGGATACGTATTTACGTAAATAAATTGTTTTTCGCTTCAATACACCGATTTCTTCCCTGAATCAGGGTCAAAGAAGCGTTTTCATGGTTCGGGAGTGCGCGCAATCGATTCCCCGCCTAGAAAAACCTGAGAATCGGTTTTCTCATAAAAATCCGAAAATGTTTGATTTTCGCTTCAATATATCCACTCCATTCCCTGAATCAGGGTCAACAATTGTTATCTGATAATTCAAATCTACGATTCGTGGAACGATAGAGACACTTTTTAGATATAAAGAATTATCTACTATATATTATCTCTTAATAGGATGTTTATCCTCCGTTCTATATGCCAGCTTGATGGAATATCAAACTTTTCTTCATGTTAAACAGGACATGAATAGGTAAAATGATGGTTTGATTCTTAGAAGAAAAACTAAAAACCATTTAGGTCTGTTTTTTGTGCTATCAGTAACCCGAACGATTCGGCTTATCTAGCGTTGATCACAGGGTTTCTAGCTATCATAATATATGCGTTTATTTGGATCTATTTGTTAAAAAATAAAAGTGAGTATATACGACGTTTAAGATTGAAAAGTATAGGTCTATGTAACATTGAGGAGCTCGATCCGGGGTCGAGCCTTCCTTGATCCAAATACAATCGGTTATCATGACATCTTGATAGGACAGCAAGTAGTCCCAAGAAATTGCCGATAACCAGAGCCCGAAAGTGAGGTGTGAGTTCATATCACCTCACATCACTCGCGTCTGTTTTGTGCTTGTCTTTGAGCATGACGTCGGAAATAGCAAATAACCTTGAGCAATTGATTCCATAAAACCTTTGAAATACCATATAGCAATAGCCTCACGGATGGGTGGGTAAATATAGGTAGAGGCTTTAGCTAGGCAATACAAACTCAAATACAAGAAATAGATCGCCAACAGCAAGATGAGGTATCCCAAATTTCTCACTCGTGAGTGAGACATTTGGGGGTACTTTATTGGTGATGATCGCGCACATGAGGTCCTTCTACCGTGAGATAAAGTGATGCGAGCTCAAATCTGACATCCGAGGTAGATGGTGAACTCGATGTTTATCAACTAGAGACACTAGAATAGGAGATCTAGATCGAGAGAGCAAAAATTTCGATTAGCAAGGGCACCATTTTAGGCATGCTGAAGAAAACTAAAGTTAAATTCATCAAGCCTCTAACAATAATTATGCTACAAGTCGTTCTAACCTATCCTCTAGCTCTCATAATCTACTTATTCTTTTACACGATAAAAATGACCAATACCGAAGACTTTGTACTAATCGGCCGATATTACACAATTTATCTTCAACTCGGATTAGCTTTGCCCTACTTTATATTCTACTACTTTAGCCAAGATTACAAACAAGCTTTTCGTCAACAATTTAATGTTATAAGATCTTGTTTTTCTTGTTGTAAATAAACTTTTACTCTTTTATTCAATTCTTTATTTTTCTTCTTCTCATCATCAAGCTCGACCACTGCCCACAGATTGCTGCCTTTCTGCCAAAATAGCTTGAATTTTTGAAAAAAACTAGGTGCAATATAGTAAAACTACACACCACCCATCAGTGAGTGGTGGGTGATACCATCCAGGGTAGTGGGTGGTACCATCCAGAGTGGTGGTGGTAGCATCGGCTCTAGAAACTTCCACAACGGTCGATGTTCCCGTGAAAATCGTTGTGGAAGTTCCGTATGTCGTTTTGGACCCCGTTGTGATAGTTACTATAGCCGTATCATCCAGAGTAATGGATAGTACCATCCATGGTGGTACCTCACTTAATACCACATTTTCGCCCCCTGGTCGAGACTATCTGTACACATTTGTGGCGATCTAAAAGGGGTGAACAGATCTTGTGATGTTTCAAAACTTGATATTTCTAAACGTTTTTTATGTTTTTGAGGAAGATTTCTCTGGAAATACGAAAGCCAATCCTGATAGTTTTGGTATCATTAGAAGCTGGATTCCGTAGCAATCGAATGACATCAAAATCATGCCCTATCTCTTTCTGGTTGCGGAGTTATTGAATAATTAGTCAACAATGTCAGTTTTTTCGACATTTTTTGAACTAATTATGCAATATCTCCAAACGAGCCATGGCATGAATTTGGTGTCATTCGATTGCTACGAATTTCAGCTTTCTAACGACACCAAAACTATCAGGACTGGCTTTGTATTTCCGGAGAAATCCTCCTTAAAAACATAAAAAACGTTTCAAAACATTAAACTATCTAAATCATGCCTGAAAGCCCAAGTATTGTGAGTTTCCGTTGTGAATTGTCCTAGTCCCAAATTTCACTGAATTGGAAAAATATCCAAAGAACTTTCACCGGATACATTTTTACCAAAGAAATTAACTGAATGTGAAAATTTCACCGCGCCTCCGAAAGTTCTATGTATAGCAGGACTCGGAATGGGTGTCTGATTTATCAGAAATGTTCTGATTTTGGGCAATATAATCTAGTGAAAATCTTATTTTTGGGTCAAAAAGCTGATTTTTTGACATTAAAAAAATTTTTTGGGCAGTATAATCTAGTAAAAATCTGATTTTTTGACATTTTTTCATTCTGAGCCCTGATGTATAGTTGTTTTAAATTTTTTAAATTTCATTGAAATATAACAAACCTATTCCTGTATCCGTCCGTACGTACGTTGTCCTGAATCACGTAGATCTCAGGAACGATATTTCATTGAATTTTCCTCTGATGAAATTCCCAATCGATGAACTGAAAGTAATGTTTCAAGTAACGTTTAACATTATGCCAAACTTTAACACGATTGCCTTGAACCGCTTTTAAAATTTTTTTAAAAGAATTTTTCGAGTCGTTCATTATTTTCTTGTCTTACCTTTGCCAAATATTTAATAATTTGTTATTAATAATTGCAAATTCGTTTAGTTCACGATGATTTTATTCCCATTTTGACGCAGCTTAATTGTTTATTTAGTTTATTGATCCTATAATTTGCTAATTTTTGGCTTCGTTGATGAATAGATATTTAGAAGATTCTGTGTTTATAAGTAGTAAGTTTTCAATTTCATGTAGACTAGCCTTAGAGCCTCCACTAATTCAAATGGAAGCACTAATTGCATTCTCGGTGTCGAGACGGTTTTATTTTTCAGGGTCAACGAATTTTTGAATGTGATCTTCAGTAAATTTATAGCCCAACAAAAGATGAATAAAATTGCAAAAGATCACATTCGAAAATTCGTTGACCCTGAAAAATTATTCCCGCTTTAAATTTTGCGTCTCGACGTCGAGACGAGCACTAATTGTAATTAGTGCTCCCCCAACTTGCAATTAGTGCAATCTTGAAATTATCGTGACGAATTAGTGGTAGTGGAGGCCCTAAGAGCCTCCACTAATTCGTCTCAATGATTTCGAGACGATCACTTAGACGTTGAGAAAAACGCCACATTCGAAAATTCGTTGACCCTGAAAACTTCTCACGCTATTTTTTCGTGCCGAACATTGCCATTTTGCCTTTATATCTTCGTATATGCGCCATAAACCGCTGATTTTTTCCAATCTCTGGTATCACGAAATGGATTAGTTCATAATATATAAATAGACGATGTTTAAATATTTTTTAACAAAAATCTTCATTTTTGAGCATGTTCATCTTGCACGAAAAAATAACGTGTGAATAACTTTTTAGGGTCAACGAATTTTCGAATGTGATATTCAGCAAAGTTGTAGTTCAAAACAAGATGTATAAAAATGTAAAAGACCAAATTTGGCACCAAAAAAGTCATATCCTAAACGTTTAACAAAATGTTTTTTTTAGGCGACGAAGATTCTACTTTTGAAAGTGAAAATTCTCGCAATAGTTCTACGGATACCAGTAATTCCTCGAATAGTTTAATTTCAACAGAAGAAAGTGAAACAAATTTAACCCCAGAAAGCAGTGATTTATCAATGGATAATACCGATGTTGTAAATGTACAGGATGTTTCAATAAAAAACTGCCATTTGATCATTTTTTGGCGAAAAAATTACTTAGGCGTATTTTTATGCGATAAATCGATTTTGCACATATAAAACTCTTGAATACGGCCATGAAATATACGATTGTCGTATTTTTTCAGCTATTTTTGGTAGGAATTCCGGTTTTCAGGAGCGGGGATCCAAGAAAGATGTTTCAAAACTCGAAGAAATTTTTCACAAAAACGACTCTCTAGACGTAAATTTATGCGAGGAATTCAAAAAAAGCATTTTTAAAGCGTAAAAACGCTTCCTTCATCGCTTTTTTGCATAAGCATGTGATTCTTGTGAGTTTGTGGCCCTAAAGAGGGTCGTTGGGATAAGAAAGATGCCATCGTTTTTAACACTCGCATTGATAAAGCGCAGCGACCAGAAATTGAAGAGAAGCTCAGAACAATCAGCGAATTTTTGTCTCCACATGTACTCCTGTAAGTAGCCCGTATAGCGATCATTGCCGGCAGTGTCTAAACCGTAAGACTTTTTTTTCAGGGTATTTATAGCTTTTTGTCTTTTGTTAAACATGTTTTAACTTGTAATTACAAGTCTCGTTTGCAAAAAAGCGATGAAGAAAGCGTTTTTACGCTTTAAAAATGCTTTTTTTGAATTTTTCTTATAAATTTACGCCTATAGAGTCGTTTTTGTGAAAAAAATTTTGGGTTTTGAAACATCGTTCTTGGGTTCCCGCTCCCGAAATAGTACCGGAATTCCTACTTGAAAAAATTGGATATTTCATGGTCTGGGAAGCGTTTTCAAGGATTTTCGACGCGCTCAATCGATTTCTCGCACAAAAACATTCCTAATGAATCATTTTGGAGAAAAAATTTTTGCTAAAAAATGACCAAGTGGCGGTTTTTTGGAAACACTCTCTAGAGTTTTAGATTCTTGTCCATTTTCAGTATCGTAACTATGGGGGGAGAGGGTTGGAAAACCAGTGGCATAGCCAAGAAAGGGGGATTTCCCCTTTCCAGGCACGTAGTCAGGATTTCCTGACAGGAGAGGGGGGGGGGGCAATGATCCAAAATCCACAGGCTACCTGTGGTTTTTTTTAATTTCTTGAAAAAATTATAAGCTTTTTGTCCAAAATTTTTGAAATAACGTAAGGGAGGTGAATTTTTAAGAGCTTCTCTTTCCCCACCCACTTTGCGCCGCGAGAAATTTATGATTTTACTCAAATTTTTGGAAAAAATAAAAGGGGGACCCTTATGATTTTATGGGTCGGAGCCCTCGAAATTTTGGAGCTAGTACGACGGCCTTGCCTCCACCAATCCCAAATCGCTCCCCGACCGTTCTGACATGTCTTGCTGCTGCATTGTGGGAAACCTACTTTCCTCATTCAAACCTGAAAAAAAATTTTTTTAGAAGAAAAATGAAAAAATGTTTTAAAATTTTTTATTTTTGGGGGACGAAAAAATAAAAATTTTCCCAAACCCAAAACTTCCCCTCCAAGTTTGGACAACAATTCGATTTTTAGACAAAATTTGATTTTTTTTCCAAAAAAGCGAATTTGGCAAAAATTCGATTTGTGATCAAAAATCGAAAACCAAAATTTCAACGCTGTTGATTGTATATGTTTTTAGCCTGGGCCTTCCACTCGGTCAGCCTATAATCGAGTCGTCATTGATTTAGAAGCTTCTCAACGTCCTACGACATCTGCTTTACCAGTGAA
>JAQGBS010001557.1:0-15385 GCA_034698545.1 Acrobeloides obliquus
GATTCGTTATGAGCCATTTTTGGGTCTATCCAACTCATGTATAAATAGAGGTCCATGTCGAACGACTAAATTTACATGAGAAACTGTAAAATTATTAGATAATAGTTATCTCGAAATTTTTTATTTTGATAAATAAAAATGTCATGTTTTTGTGTATTTTTGATTAAGAATTGAGTTTTTGATCAATTGGCGTCCCTGTAGCGCAGGAGCAGGTGGCGCAATAGCCATCTTAATAGAGTTCGATCCTCATAAGATCAAAATTTTAATTTTAGCGAACCAGAAAAAGTTGTAAAACAAACCCTCATAAAATTACATAAAAAATTTTGCCTATCATTTTTTCATTGGAGTGCACACTTAGCGTAGACACCCCCGTATTTTCTTTTTGATATTGATCAAAAATAATGAAACAATTTACCATTTCTGTAGAACGAAAATGACCCATACTTTCTATATAAAATCCAGTTTTGACCTCTAATGGTTCAAATTTTGATGGTTTTGGTATTTTCTTTTTTATCTGCCCATATATGTTGTGATAGTTTGAGCTCAGCGAACCAACAACAGGCCTAAATTGATTCGATAATCCACAATTTCAATCATATATTTCGCTTATTTTATAAAAATGCTTACCAAAAAATAATAAAGAAAATTATATACGAATAACATGTCATGTTGAAAGGGAATGTGATAATGTTAAAAAAATCGAGAATGCTTTTTTGAAGTTTCGTTAACCAAATTTCAGCCATGTGATGAGGCGTTCTTAATTTTCCGGCTATTGTTAAATAAGTCGAAAGATGACGATCGAATTATTTTTTTGCTATAACGAGATGTACTTTATTTTTCGACAAACATTTAATTTCAACACTTCCAAATACATCTTGAACAAATTCATGAATTTAAACAAGTTTATTTATAAAAATATGTTTATTATCAATTTAAAAAAATAAAATTTATATCAAATAACCATAAGTTTCAGTTGATTTCCAACAATCCTGGATAGAAAATCCCCTTGAAGTCCAGTTTTGGACTTCTAGGGGGTTTTCTATACAAGGAATTGATTGCGCGCATTCCCGAAACGTGAAAAATTTTACCTGATAAAGATTCCGGGAAGGAATAGGTGCATTGCTTCTAATGTACCCATTTTTTTCAACTGTACTGTTCTGTACTATACTTGTTTAAAAAATTCGTTCAGATGCATTCAAATTGTCTCGAAAATAGGGAGAAATTTTTCCCCATTGTCCAGGTAATTTGAATACATTTGTGAAGACCCTAAACGGCGCTTAACTTTCAACACCCCTACCGGAAAAGGCTTGGTGGAGTTTTTTAGTATGGGTCATGGTAATAAAAAAGCGCATGACCTGGATGCCAACAGAAAAGAAAATTTTAAGCTACGGGACTCACAAGATTTTTACCCGTATTTTTTTCGTTTTAAGGCCATATCTCGGTCATTTAAAATCCGTTTGGGCTGAAATTTTTTCATTTAAACTTGAGATCACGGCGAAAACTCAAAAAATTTACCTTGGTCTCCCCTTATGTATTTGCCCAAATTTTCGAAAAAACCACAGATAGCTAGCTATCTGTTGATTTTGAACTTGGCTTTGGGTCATTGTCCCCTTTCCCCGGTTAGGAAATCCTGGCTACGTGCCTGTCTGGTTACCCCCTGAATTTTCTAATAGAATTTGAATTTTTTGTTCATGTATTAATTATAAATAAAAGGAAAAGAGCCTTAATTAGAGTGGGTCTTAATTTGAGGTTTTACTGTTTAGAAAAATGTTATTTAGCTTTAATACAACACATATCACGGTGAAGTCAAATGATGCCTAATTAAAATCATCATAGGATAAAAACAAGTTTTCTTAATCAAAAGTTATAATTAACTTTTCTAACAGCTGTAACTTGAATTCACTTAGTTCTAATTCCTTTTAGGAAGGTTAGTTGTATAAATCTCTAAGAATGGTTTTTGACATCAAAACTCTTTATGTTTATAATATTGATATTGCCACATTCTTCGGATTAGTGATAAATATTTTGACAATGTATTTAATTAGAACAAGAACTGCTAAAGAAATGAAACCATATGGGGAGGTTTTGTTCCATAACTGTGTTTTTAATATACAAGTAACCTGCGTCTTGTTTCTGACTAAAGTGGTAAGGTTTGTCATCAATCTTTCCATACAACGTCCAATTTAGGAAGTTGAATTCATCGATGGTTATCTAATTTACATGCTTTCTGGGTTTTCAGAAAATATCCCTTACCCATGGAATACTTTATGCTTCATGTTGTTTGACTATCACACCTTTTATGGAGCTGTAGCGATGATACTACCATTTTATTGTCGATATAGAGTGTTTTGCAAGTAAGAATGACGATATGTAAAAAATGATACAGTATGCAGATCCCCTTAAATACGACATCGAAAAGTGATGTCGAGGGAAGGTTTCGGTCATCAATGTTGTTATACTGAAACATAAAAAAGTTAAGGAGACTGAGAGTATGTCCGAGGTAAGGTCCCATTTGACATCAAGACTTTTTGGGTTTATCAGATATTTGGCTTGGTCTTCTTCGGGAAGTATTTGAGTTACTCCTGGAATGCTGGTCAAATATTCGCGCGTATTCATACCGGGATTTCGGAAAATTGCCTTGGACTGGCGGTATTTTTAGAGGGAGTTTTCATCGTCTTTGGTGTCGTACCTGTACCCATATCATACCCGCACATACACTCTTACCCATAACCCTACCACTTAAAATTTACCGTTCCAGCTTAGCCTTTGAGCAAGAAAAGATATCACTGAGCAGTTGTAGTATTCGGTGGCTACTATATCGAGTGTTGACTGTAAATATATTTAGAAGCGACAACTTTAGTTTTTATCGCATCATATATCTGACATTAATATTATCTTTTTTGATATCTATCTTTGCTGCCTTAAAAGGTTTATCATATTTACCGGATCCGAGTATAATCAATACAGCTTCGAAGCTCTTAAAAGGAAGTATTTATATAAAGCCAAATGGTGAGATACCTAGATTTGCGGTGGCTCATCTTACGGTAAGGAGAATTTATTATTGTGACCTGTTGATTCATTTAGTCAAATTTTATGCTTACGTTAAGTATGGTATACTATGCGATTCTTATCACGTTGTACTATGTGTTTATGATATTATTCAGTATAAAAGTGTATAAAACAATGAAAATCAAAAAAGAAAGAATGTCTGAAAAGACACTAAAATTTCATCGACAAATTAATATGGTTTTAGTTTTACAAGTATGTTAGTATCATCATTATATCGACCTGGTACCATATCAGTACCAGTAAACGTACCCATAGGCGTCATACAGATATTAAGTAATCACGTTGGGGGGGGGGGGGGAGGAGGCGTAACCCACCAAAAAGTTGATTACATAATATCTGGATACCCGTACTAAGGTCCACAACAATATGTGCCAATAATCTTATTCTTATCCGTATCTTTATCATACATGTATACCAGTACTCTTGCCCTTATCTGTGCCTCTTCATTTGTTTCATACATTTGAGGCAATCAAATTGGATAAACAATAAGGTCTTTTGTTCACCTTTTATTGGTTTTTATTGTAGATTTAGTATCCGTACCTTTATCGTACCTGTATTTTACCCGTCCCATTGCCCTTACCTGTATCTCTACACAATTCTTACCATCACACTTACATACAGAATACCTGTACCCATACCGTACCCGCACACACACTCTTACCCATATCTCTACCATTTAAAATTTACCGTTCCAGCTTAACCGAAGCAGAATGAAAACGATTATGGTCTTCTGACTATATGTCATAGGTAAGTTAGGCGAAAACGGTTTTCCGAATAGGGATACTTCTTGATTGGTCTTCGCAATCAAAACACATGATTGATCACATATCGATTAATTTTTAGGCTGTATTCTCTTGGACGACAACATTTTTACCTAACCTATGCTCTTTAATAATAATGTTACTACAAATTAAATTTCAAGGACTCATTTTATATGTGATGATTGTAGTGCCGTGGATTGGAGTGTTGAATCCTTGTTTTACTATTTTTATCGTCGACGTTTATCGAAAATCATTGAAACGAGTATTTGCTCCAAAATATTGGTCTGATCGAAATGATACTTCTCTCTAATAACATTTTAGAGAAAATCTACTACTTGAAATAAAAATTTATTTATAAATGAAAATTTAACGTTTTTAAAAAATAATTTCGAAAACGATCTACAAATGTTCGAGTTTTTTTGGATTTGGAGAATGTTGTAAAAAGTTGTTACTGATCGATTGAACACTCGTTACTGTAATTTCTCCTTTGTTAACTCTTGCTAATCGATGTTGTAAATATAATGTAAAAATTCTAAGAATTTCAACACTTGTTAAAATTCAAATTACCCATCTAATTAAATTTCGAAGACTCATTTTATGTCCAATAGAACTTCTAATAGGTAGTCAATTTAGTTGTCGAATTGCATAAAAATATGGCCATAAATAGAGACTTAGATATTGGTTATTTCCGTTGTTGGTGGCCCTACGATCTCAAGCAACCTCTTGGTCGACCACCATACCGATGAAGACGAGAAATGGAATAAGCCATTGGTCCAAACTGGCACAACATCGCCAGAAATCGAGAAGAATACAGAAGGCGGCTGAAAAATCTGCATCAAATCAATGGTTGAACCAGATCTTCAAGTATCAAGTATCTCCTCCCCCCTTTAATGTTCCCGCCAAAAACGACCACGCAGGGATGCATGGGGGGATATTTGTTTATTTTTCGAGAAAATCGAATTTTCACCATTTTTCTGTGGTTTTAAGGTTGCGGGAGTGCGCGCAATCGATTTTTCGTATAAAATTACCCCTAAGTGGGTAATTTCCGGAAGAAAATAAAAATTTTTTTGCCGAGTTTAGTTAACGTTAAGTGGCGGTAACCAGGGGAACTTGCTCCAAACATTTGAATAGGTTATTGTTCGAATAGACTTGATAGAAATTGATTTATTTAATGACGTTTTTAATGACAAAAATAATTCAATTTTCATACTTGAAAAGTAGAAAAAAGGAAAATAGTGACTAGTTTGAAAAGAAATTGAATACACCATTAGCGTACATAACTTCATCCTAACGTAGTATCACCGTACCCTTACCCTACTCGTACACATTCCGTACCCGTAATGTACCCTTACCCATGCCTTTATTCGTACCTTCACCGTACTCGTGCGTACCCGTACATGTATCGTACTGTACCCTTAATTTCGCCAGTATCCGTACCTCTACCAGTACCCGAATTCACATCCATAGTTATCCGTACACGTACATTACCATTACCCATGTCCGTATCCGTACCCATACATGGGCAAGGAGGGGATAGGCTGGTAAACCGAAAAGCGATACGTTTGACGACCTTCAAAAATTACAAAATTTGTCAAAAATCGAAAAATTCGTTAAAAGTAAAAAAATTCATTAAAAATTGCAAAATTTATAAAAAAAAATTGAAAAATTCGTCAAAAATCGAAAAATTCATTAAAAATTTCAAAATTTATCAAAATCGAAAAATTTATCAAAAATTGCAAAATTCATCAAAAATTGAAAAAATTCGTCAAAAATCGAAAAATTCATCAAAAACCCTTTGGTTTGTTGCTGTATATTTTTACCAAAAGCGATATGTTCGCCAAAATTTGACCCTAAGGGGTGAGTCGACCCCTTGCCCAAGTGTGTTCGTACCTGTACCATGCTCGTACCGTGCCCGACTGTACTCTTTCCCATGTCAGTATCCCTATCTATACCCGTATTTAATCCGTACCCGTAAAGGTACCTTACCCGTATTACTCATGCCTGTATCCGTACCTGTACTTGCACCCGAATCTGTACCCGTATCTTTACCCATACTCGTACCCATATCCGTATTTGCACTTACCTACCGTACACGTACCATACCCGTGCTGTACATTACCTATGCTCATATCCATGCCTGTACCCGTATACTTACCGTACCCGACTATACCCATACCTATGTTCGTTCCGTACATATACCGTACCCTGCTGTACCATTACTTATTCACATATCCGTACCTGTACCAATATCCATATCCGTACTCGTATTATTACCTTATCGGTACGGATACTCGCTTACGTATCATGTAATCTTATCTGTACTCGTACATACTCATACATGTACTCTTATACAATACTCTTACCCATATAAAGTACGTGTATTTACCCTCTGTACCCTTATCCTTACTCCTACTGGTACCCGTAACGAACTCGTCTCGTAACTACCTTCGCTCTTACTCATACTAGTGTGGTCATGAAATTCCATGTCTATTTATGATAACTCTTTGATAGATTTTTGGCTCCTAAGAGCCAAACAGCTTATTAGTCTAATTCAGTTGTCAGGAAACTGCTCGTTAAGCGAGCCTTGTGCCGTATCCATAACCGAATTCATACAAAAAGAAGCTTTATCTATTAGTCTTGTCCATGTCCTTGTATACGATGCTTGTGAGAAGAATAAACGTCTGTGTTGCTTAAAAAGGTTGATCACAAAGCTTTAAAGGTCCACCATACTAGTAACCTCACTCTCTTATACCCGGACTCGTACAGTACCTACATGTACACTCTATTTTTGTCTAAAAGTTTGCAGATTTCATTGATCTGTCTAGATTATATGTATTATTTGGTTGTTCGACTTTGTTTTTAGCTTTTCTTCATCTTTTTTAAGTTTGACGTTACTCTTGAAATTTTAACCTCATCGAGCTCGATTTCTGATTTTTTTAATCAATATTCTATGAATTTTGTTTATATTTATTTTTTATCGTTTAAACAAATTATAAAATCGATTTATGATGCTTCGATATGGTCTTGAATGTAAAGATTCATCATTCCCGTTGATACAAATAGATTGAACGGTTGTTATTGTACTTTCTCCTCTATTAGCCCTCGCTAATCTTGATTGTAAATGCAACGTAAATATCCTAAACAAATTTCATCAATCAATAAATTTCGAGTTACCCATCTAGTAAATGTCCAATAGAACGCATAAATGGCCGCCAATTTAGTTGTTGAGTAGTATAAAAAAAAGGCGTGTAAGAACTAATAAAAAGCGACATATTCTTTTCATCGAATAATGCAGTTTCTATACAATCATTTACAGGGTTAGATATGTAAAAAAGTAAAATTGCTGGAATAAACGAAATTAATATACTTATAATATTAATACAATTCTAAAAATTTTGAAATTAAGTTTTTGTTATATTTTTTTGTTTTCTTAGTTAGTATTTTTTAGACCGTATGTTAAGTGTTAAAACAACACTCCACTATGGACGGAAACACAGTCTCTAAAGAAACAGCCCACTCAGTTGCAATCCTATGAAAAAATGATATTTTCGGAAAGATCATGAAAAATTGAACATTTTTTGTTTTTACGGCATCATCTGAATCGTTTTCCTCATCGAGATAAATGCATTTGAAAATTTGAATTCGTGTACATGTTTTCGGTGTAATAATCAAACTTTTTAAAAAATTTTGCGGAAAAATTGTAAAAAAATAGCATTAATCGACAGAGAATTTTATGCTTAACAACTTTTCTAATTTAAGTTTGCGTAAAAAATGATTTTCCCCGATCAAAAATGCAAAATAAGTTTAAATCCGTGCAGGGTTTTCGTTTCAATATACAAAAATTGAAACTTATTTTGCATCGAAAAAAAATCATTTTTTACGCAAACTTAAATTAGCAAAGTTGTTCAGCATAAAATTCTCTGTCGATTGGTGCTATTTTTTTCACGATTTTAAGCAAAAAATTCAAAAAAGTTTGATTATTACAACGAAAACATGTACACGAATTCATATTTTCAAATGCGTTTATCTCGATGAGGAAAACGATTAAATGGTGCCATAAAAACAAAAAAATGCTCAATTTTTCATGATCTTTCAGAATATACCTTTTTTTCATATGATTGTAACTGAGAAGCCTGGTCCTTTAATTCGAAAAATATTTTTAAGTTGTAACTTGTACCTGAATTAACATGATTTTTTCTTGTTTTCGTTTAGTTCGTTCATGCGAATTACTTGTTGCTAGGAAACTGTTATTACTGTAAATTTGTCGAAATCTAATTATCCCCAATATATCAAAAACTACGCAAAAGAGAATCAAGAACCCTTCTGAAAACCTGTTAAAATAAAAATAAAACGCTGAGCATGGTTCTTTGAGATTAAAATTATATCCAGTGAATATTTCGACCGTACACACTAAAGTTTAAAAATTCAACACAATTCTTAATGGAGACATTACCAGAGATTTCATTTATAGGTTCATATGTCACATTTTCAATGATTGGTTGAGGCAAGAATATAGCTACCACGATTATAAATGTCAATATACAAACCTTTATAGTTAACTTGATATTCAATTTTAAGTTGAAACTTATGGGAAAATATAATGCCCAAAATCTAATGCCTGATTTATAAACCCTTATTAGTATCGAAATCGTTTTTGCGGTAAAAAATAAACATGGATAATACGTTTCCAATCCTAAGCTGATTACAAAGTCGTCATATTTAGCAAGAATGGAATTTAGATCAAAACTAAATTTTAAAAATTTTAGTTAAAATATATTGATAAACCGAATCGTGAGACCGAGCGCCTTCGACGCTCAAGGGATTGTCCCAAAATTTTTTTTGCGGTTCAATTTTTTCGCTTTTCTTCGAATTTTTTTTATTTTTTCTATTTTTCGTTTTTTTCAAATAAATCGATTTTTTTCCAACTAAAGAACATTTATTGAAAAAGCAAAAATATTTGACTGAGATCGAACCTGAACCTTTCCGATTGCAAAACTAAAGCTTTACAATTGCGCCATAAAGGCAACGGGTTTTCATTTCTGACCAAATACTTAAGCTGAAAAGGCAAAAAGGAAAAATTGAATTTTTAATTTTTTCAAGAGGGTGTACCCCCATGATTTTGGTGTCGTTTTTATTCTCTTACCGAGCTCTTTCTAAAAAGTCTAAGTCGTAACGGGATTAGACTTAAGGTTACAACATTCGGTAACACAAACAGACAGACATTTCTCGTTTAATATTAAAAGATTACTAGCGAGTAGAATCGTAAAATATGGAGCGCGATCGAACCGTTTAAGGCAACCCTTGAACACTCAAGAAGGGTGGCGTTAGATTGAGCTATCGGGCGATGGAAACGGATTTAAACTCAATTTTTGGCGCATTTTTGAAATGTGAGAACAATCAAATGGACAACTTGTATATTGATAAACATTACTAATTAATAAAATCATAAAATATAAGAACTGGAGCTTCGATGCTAGCTATTAGAGCTAATAAAATAAAATCGAAAATTGCTTGAAAAATGCATACAATACCATATGGTGTCCATAAAGATCGTTCGCGAAAAAATAAAATTGCAAAACCTACAAAAACATACAAGCCAGCAAAGCCACACTAAAAAGATTTTTTACAGGGTGTCCGGAAATAAACCGCCCCCCCATAAAACAGTCGATTTTGTTTGAATTTTTGATTGAGTTAAATTTATACATTTTTTAGTGTTAAAAATGAAAATATTTTGTCCTGCTATTATTAGAATGCACGAACGAAGTGTGAGCAAGCATAAGATCGCCGGACTTCTTGGAATACAATAATGTATTCCAAGATATTTCCAAGATATATTTCCATATTCCAAGATACATTATTGTATTCCAAGAAGTCCGGCGATCTTATGCTTGCTCACACCTCGTTCGTGCATTCTAATAATAGCAGGACAAAATATTTTCATTTTTAACACTAAAACTATATAAATTTAACTCACTCAAAAATTCAAACAAAATCGACTGTTTTATGGGGGGTCGGTTTATTTTCGGACACCCTGTACTACAGGATATTAAAAAAATGGATCTTTGACGATTTTTCCATGATTTCGAAAATATTTTTTTCCTAAAATTTTTCGAAAATGGCTCTCTATGGGTAATTTTATAGGGGAATCGAGTTACTCTCGATCATGAAAATTCTTTCTTAACCATGATTCTAGAAAAAAAGGGGCATTTATCTAACTGTAAAGGGTCGCAACTTAAAACCCAGCTATGAAAAATCGATACAGACAGCGAAAATATTTTTATGAAAAGGCAAAAAATTTGTGCGCCAACCGGTATCGAACTCAGCATTACATTACCCAAAATCGTGCACACTGCCACTTTACAGCGGTAAAGGAAATTGAATCAAATCAACAGTGGTAAAAAGTTTTTTGGAAATTTATCTATCAATATATTAGAAAAAAGTAAAATAAAATATGGCTTTAGGGGTTTTAAACCATGCTCTTTCACGCTGTCTATGTCGTTTTTTCATAACCGAGTTTTAAGTTGCAACCCTTTACAGTAAGAAAAAATTTACTTGATTCAGGATCAAGGATGCTTTTTCACTGTTCGAAAATGATCACAATCAATTCCACATATAAAATTACCCCTAGTAAGTCTTTTTTAAGAAATTTTAGCAGACTTTTTTTCGAAATCTTGTAAATCGTCAAAAATACAATTTTTGATCACTCTGCACTTACAATTTCCATTATGAAATCTGTGACAAAATTGAATCGCTCTTTAAACAATTTATTCAAATCAATAAAATTACAACATTTACAAACTACTTTATCTAATGGTAAATTATCGCTACCATTATGGTATAAAGATGCCTGTGTATAAGGACAGGTATAGACTATATAATAACTGTTCAAGGAGGAACTATACTTATAAGAATATTCGATTTCTCCGGTGTAATTAACACATTTATAAGATCTATTGATGTCCGGAAAGCCCATGATGATCGAAGTAACACTATATGGACTTAACGATTGAGGGACAAATTTTCCTGCCCCCTTTTTTCCCAGTGACCATTTTTTCCCCAATAGTGAACTATTTTTTCCCTGTAACCATTTTCCCCCAATTTTCGTTGTAATATTGTCTTATTGACAATCAGACAAATATTTTTAATGGATTTATTTGAACAAAAGATATGCAAATTACAGATATTTTTCAAATCGTTCTTAAACAACATGAAATTGTTTGTATCGATAAGGCAAGTATTACAAATAAGGCAGGATATTACAACGAAAATTGGGGAAAAATGGTCACTGGGAAAAAAAGATTCCGGGAAAAAAGGGTACAGGGAAAATTTGTCCCAAGCTATATCGAAAAATCGAATTAAATTGTTTCGTTTGGGGAAAAAATGGTCACGGGGAAAAATGACAAAAATTTGTCACAGGGAAAGAAAATCCAGGGAAAAAATGGTCATTGGGAAAAAAGATACAGGGAAAAAAAGGGTACAAGAAAATTTGTCCTTCAACCGACTTAACAAAAACTTTAACGCTGATGATTAGTAAAGGTTCTAGACTCTAATTATCAAGGTTATTGGTTACATAACGTTTTCTTTGAAAACATTAATTTAATAAAAAAAAGTTATTGGTCCGATAATTTACGTATTTTACTTGTACCTATTAGAATTTGTCCAAAGAGCAGAACCGAGACAAAACTGGAACTGATAACTTTGAGGTGGCGCTCGAAAAATGAATATTATAACTTACAACAACAGCCCCACAACCACCCCCAGATATGCCGAAACCGTTAATATGCACACAAAACCTCGAGGGGGGAGGCGTTTTTTATAGTATTTAGGATAAAATCAAGAGGACTAACCCTTTTAAGCCCATCCTAAAACCTAAAAGCCTGAGGCTTTTAGGTTTTATTAAAATTCATCAGAATGCTATCTTTTCGATCATTTTTATTAAACAATATCGAGATGTGATAACATGCAACTTTTTCAACATACGAAAGACTCAAATATCTCAAATCTCGAATAACAAAAAAATAATATGGTGAATAATATTTAATAGTTGATGTCGTAAACTGTGTTTTTCACAAATATTTATATCTTTAATAGCTACAAATATAACATAGAGATATGTCGCATTCTTGGTTTCTCCAAGAACCATCAATTGCATCTAAAACCACACAACTAGCATTCGAACCGGTTTTTGGATAGCCTAAAAATTTCGAATAACTCATTTTTTATAAATAATTATAAACCGTTTTTCCAATTCCTATATGCAGCTAAATCGTAATTAGCCCAATTCCAATTCGATACGTAAGAATCTTTAAACAAACCAATGTAGAATCCAGAACAAGATGGATAAACTTTTTTCGCATAGCCTAAATATTGAAAAAAAAATTTACATCACTTTTCTGACCCCAAAAAACAATCACGCAAGAATGTATGCATCCTTCAGAAAAGATGCATGCATATGCAGCAAGAAGATTTTGTGTATAAGGTCCTTATAACAAAGCTTTTCCAATGCATTCCTACGTGCTCGTATCTGGGGGGTCAAGAAAGTGAGAATTGACTGTATTAAAAAAAGCTAACCTAGTAAATCGGAATTCTCAAAAGCGCTACTAATAGTAACTAACGAGCCATAAGACATTGTTCCACACGCTGTTTGTGCTACATCCCAAGATGAAGGAGTATTAAAAGCCTCGTAACAAGTCGTATTTTTAACCTTCGATTGATACCCGCTTGTACAAACTGAAAATTTTCTAGTGGAAAAAAATTATTGATACCTGAATAATTATCTGGCAAATTTGGTGGAGAATCTCCCAAGATTTTTGGAAGCATCTAAAATCTTATATTTCTAAAAATTTTATGTGTTATTACTTGATTCCATACTATTTGATCCACCGATCTGTATCCAGTTTTCATAGATGAAACATTATTGAATTCAAGATATTCAAGATTAGTATATTCGGCCAAAACGGTCGGCTTCCAATGACCATCTAATGTAGGAATACTAAACTCTGATATTTAAATCAGCTTTATAAATAAGGTTTACCCGTGTTTAACAAAATTTGCCCAACTTTCTTGCATAAAGTTAGCCAATGATTTGTCCGTTTCGCTCCAATCACCATAACTAAGTAGATATGGCATTACACACATGTGTGGCACAGCTAAAAGATTAATAAAAAAAAGTACTTTAATAGAAAAACTTACGATGCCAATTCGGCAATGGATTTTGCAAATTGTCGAGACTAGTTGACAAAGTAAATTCATAAGTGTAAACGTTTGGATTATTATTTTCTAAATAATATTGGACATTTAGGAGGGATCCTTTGGTGAAATATGCTGGTGTTCCGACCTAAAAATGATTTAGAAAGTTAGTAATGGTCTGAAGATGGATGAGCATGTCGATTAGCCTGGTCAGATATCTATATGGATGGCCTTTTAGTTTGGGATAACTTACTTCAATTTTCCACGGACTGCAACTTGGACGGGTACGGTTACTATTACGGTTATGGTTACGATACGATATTACAGTATTGTAACTTTAATACTTATGTTCAATACGATCAATCGTTCAATATGAAAAATTCTGAACGGTACAATCCCCCGATCAGCCAAAGATAGATGAGCAGAGCTGATCTAGCCGTGTCAGTCATCTACATTTGGCTTTTTACCGAATGCTTCCTTAAACCTTCGGTTCAATAAGGACTGCACGAGTGTAAAAAGGAAAATATGTAAAAAACTTTACATAGATATCATGTAGAAGACTATGCGTTGACTACTTTTATAGGAAAAATTGAAGAAATCGATAGAAGCCGTACAATAGCAGCATAATTTTATATGCATTTTTAATTTATTCAATTTAGATAGTTGCCGATAAATTAGCAACAACATATGAAGGATTAGCAGAACGATCTAAGTGACTCTGTACCTCTCAGTGGTGTTGTACTGGCCCGGAACGCCAGTACTCCACCACTGAGGTACAGAGTCATTCGTGGATTGAATTCCACCTTGGTCACAATCGTTTTGCATAAGCGTCGGAGATTTACAAATCCTGTAACTAATCATTGGGGTCATGGAAGAAACACGAGCCCACAAGTTTACTAGACAATTTCTTCGTGTGCTACCAATTCCGTTTCATCTATAAAATTTCTTACATCTACAGCGAATTGCAACCATGCTAGGTGATCATCGTCAGCTACACCAGTTTTCAAATAATTATCTTCAAACATTTGCAAAATATTTTTCGATTGATTCCCAAACCATGATGCATACATACTTGAAATTCTTGCTTCAACATCATGTTTTGTATACGTTGTTAAATTCGTGTCTTTTTTAACTCGATCCATCTCTAATAAAAAAATGTATTCTTAAAATTGAAAATTAACTACCCCAAAAAGCATATTCATCTTTACAAGTGCCTATAATTGCTGGTATATTGGGACGTTTTTTGGATAAAATTTGAGGGTTTCCGGGTAAAAAATAATTATCTTGAACCATGTTCCAACAGACATGATTATTAGCAAATCCGAAGACTCTCTAAAAAAATTTAAAGTTCATTAGAACATGTTTATCGAGAAAACGGAGCTTGGGTGTTAAGGTGATGTTACAAAATTTTTTAACCCCGCATGAAATTTTAGACTTATATTCTGATAGTAATAACCGAGTTATACAATTTTTATTTTTGGGTATCGGTGCGCTGACTCTTTCCCTTGGACGCTGACTCTCAAAGTTGAAAAAATTGGCTATTTTTGGACCAAACTTCAATCGACTCATTCTCGGTAAGTCTTTGAGAATTTTGGTTAGGTCTTTTTGCATTTTGTAGCTGAGGATATGGGCTTCATACTCATATAATTTTATACTTGAGCATTAAGTGCATATTTGCTCAAGTATAAAATTATGTGAACCTAGACATACAGGTGTCTAGGTAAAAAAGAAAGCTCATATTCTCAGCTACAAAATGCAAAATGACTTAACCAAAATTCTCAAAGATTTACCGAGAATGAGATAATTGAAGTTTGGTCCAAAAATAGCCAATTTTTCCAACTTCGAGAGCCTGTATCTCCAAGAGAAGAGTCAGCGCGCCGATACCCAAAAACAAAAGTTGTATAACTCGGTTAGTACTATCAGAATATAGATCTAAAAGTTCGTGCGGCGTTTAAAAATTTTTTGTAACATCCAAAGCTCCGTTTTTTCAAAAAACGTGTTGTCACAATAGCTTACATCAACAGCTGTTAACCCTTCTTCGATACTTATTTTCATTAAACAATCTTTTAGAGTCGTGAAATTTCGAGAATTCCATTGTTCGTCTGTATAATTACATGCTTCTTTGGCCATATAGTAGCTTGGGTGTGTAAAACCAACACTATCTTCATAACAAGTTAAAACTGTTCCAGAGGACATTATAACGCCTTGAAATAGATCTGAAATATAGATTTAAAGGACCTGTTCAGTAATTTACAACCATATGAAAAAATGATATATTCGGAAAGATCGTGAAAAATGGAGCATTTTTTGTTTTTACTGCATGTTCTGAATCGTTGTAGTTTTCAAGATAATTGCGTTTGAAATTT
>JAQGBS010001558.1:0-15381 GCA_034698545.1 Acrobeloides obliquus
GCTTCGAGGATGCGCGCAATCGATTTTTCGCATAAAATTATCCCTAGAAAAGTCATTTTTGCAAAAATTCAAAAAAATTTTTTTCGGAAGTGCTGCTGCAAAGTTTACCTCCTTTAAAAACAATGAGTATATTTTCAAAACTTTATAATATAATAAACAAATATTGCTTTTAACAATTATAAAAATCGAAAGAAAGTGGGCTATAGAAGAAATCAGGCTTTGTTGACATGTTGTTCATTTCTTCGTAATTAACTGGTTGGTGAATGAATTGATTCGATGGATCATAATTTCCATGAAATCCATCGGCCATGCCTAGCATATTATCTAAATTCACGTGATTCGAATTGCATAAATGTGATTGCGAATTTAAGCATGGTAGCACCACCCCACCCCGGGTGGGTAGGGTGGTACCACCCCTTTTTTCGCACCCTGATGCTGTCTTAATCTTTTAACGATCGACTGGCATTTCGTCGTATAATTGATCGAAAAATTACTCGGATATGCAACGGTCTTATCTTCAGCATCATCAGATTCAAAATCACTATCACTTATATCCAGTTCTACTAGAGCTCTATTTTCAGTTAAAGTGGAGAATAGAGTTGAAGTCGAAGTTTCCTTCTTTGCGTAGGCTTTTTCAATAAATAAATCATGTTGTGGTAATGAATGAATATTTTGATCCAATCCCGGATAATAATTGCTCACAGAAGCTTGCGCGACAAAATTTGTTGATACCTGATGGTGATTGATTTGAGACTCGGTTTCTGACGATACCGGACTATCGACCGACGATACCGGGCTATCGACCGACGTTACTGGGCTATCGACCGAAGCGCTTTTCGGTCCTGAATAGGTGTCATTTTTAGTTGTTATACACCTACTTTTTCCAGGAGATAGTTTTTCAAAATTGAGAATTTCAATGTCGTTTAGTAATTTTTTACAGTCTTTTAAAATTCCACGGTCACGAACGACATTAACTTCTGTTAAATCAGGAATAATATGTTCCAATCTTGATCCTTTCAGCTTAGTAACTACCGCTTTCAAAGCTGTATAGATTTGATGTTTCTAAACCAAACTTATAAAAATTAGAAGTGCTCAGTATTGGGGGATGAGAAGTGGAAAGCTTGGAAACTTATAAATTCGGGAATAAATTATGAAAACACGAAGATAGCTCAAGAAAAACGTGTAGAACGTCATAATAAGATTGTGGACAACTTTCCCAAGAGACTGGAGGCATGTATTGAAGCGAATGGTGGCCACTTTGAATAATTCTTATTTGTTTTTGTTATTATTGTTATGTTTTGAATAAATTAAAACGAAAAAGCACGTTTTTCAAGGGGGTTCGTTTATTTCTAGTCACCCTGTACCTACATGAACAATGAGGGAGGGGGACAAGCTACCTTGGGCTATATGTTGTTGACCAAAAAAAGGTCGCCATCTAATTTTTTGGCTCGGCTATATAGATTTGAGACTTGGAACTCCGAGGCTATATGAATCTTAATTTTTGGCTCGATGCTAGCTACATGAGGGGGGGGGGACAGTCCCCCCTCCCATTGGTAATGTATGCCCTGTACTATGTTTTTTGGTTAGCCAACAAAATCTTACTTCAATTGCAAATTTAGTGGCACGTTTATAAATTTGTTTGGCGTTCGCTCGGCTTATTTTGCTGTTCTAAAATAAGAATATTAAAAATTAAGTTTTCGGAAGTGTTTAAAAATATTTTTAACCAGATTTTTATGATTTAAAAAAATACTTCTATAGCCATCGCAATTTTGTTCGCGACTCGTTCTCGACTTCTTCGAGAAGCTTCTTTATTCTTCTTTCTTTTTATTCGTAATTTTTCATCCGTTTCTGTCTAAAGATATGATTTTTTACAACTCTTTCAATACAGGATAGTCAAATGAAGTAGATTTTTAAGATTGTTTGGAGCTCGTCTAGATGGGGGGGGGGGCACCCACATGATTTTTTTTCTAAAAATTGACTTTTTAGGGTAATTTCTAGGCGAAAAATCGATTGCGCGCATTTTCGGAGCATGAAAAATTAAATTTTACCCTGAAAATTAGGGTAGAACTGCGTTTCAACGCGAAAATTTTTTCCGATTTTCTTCTAAAAACTGGACTAGTTAGGCCAATTTTACACAAATTTTGCATGACTTTCTGCATCGACAAGTTTTCCTCGACATTTTTTCGCCGGACAATTTCAAGAACTGGGAGATCGAGCTCTCAAGGGCTTGGCCTCGCTTTGGTGCCAAAGAATAAATATGGGGACCGAACACCTTTGGGTGGCCCCCCTCCCATGGAAATGCCGTATTACAGTGAAACCTGAAGACCGAGCGCCTTGGTGCTCAAGGGTTTCAATTTTTTCAATTTTTAAAAAAAATTTCGAATTTATAAATATTTTTTTCAAATTTTTTAATATTTTTTCAAATTTTTTCAATTTTTAAAATTTTTTCGAATTTTTAAAAAAATTTTTCCAATTTGTATTTAATTTTTCGTTTTTTTCAAATAAATCGATTTTTTCAAAAAAACATTTAAAAAAGCAAAAGGTGTCGTTTTTCCTCTCACACCGAGCTCTTTTCAAAAATCTAAGTCGTAATGGGACTGCACTTAAGGTTACAAAATTCGGTGACACAAACAGACAAACAAACAGACAGACATTTCTCGTTTAATATTATAAGATAAATGAGGCTTACCGTCTTATTTTGAAAAGATAGTTCTTCAAAATTATCCATTTTATAAAAAATTATTACAAAATTCAAGATTTGTTAAAAAATTTTAAAGTAACTTTTCTCTAATTTCTTGATCCTATATATGCCCCTTTTTTTAATAAATCATCTCGATTTTGATGTTACTCACGGAATAGATAATCTTACTCCCGCAATTTGTTTTTGACAATATCAATGTCGTCTATTTCAATTAATAGGTTTTCTTTTATTGACATTACTTTACACTATTATGTTAACCCGGTGAGTTGAGAAGTGAAGAAGGTGGAATGAAAAAAAGTTGATCATAACAATTAAATTGTTTATTTCGTATATGAATCATTAGTGTCATTTAAGAGTCATCCACTACGTAATCCGAATTTTCGAGTTTTGAAACCCTTTCCGGGATTTGTGTTTTTTAAAGGGGAGGGGGTATTTTTTAGGGATTAATCTTCGAAAAAATTTTTTCCTTCTTTTTTTTAATAAAAACATCATTTTTAGGGGTAATTTTGCATAGGGAATCGATTGCGCGTATTCTCGAACCCTGAAAATGCATGCCTGGCCCTGATTTAGGGAAGGGATATTAAAGCGAAAATAAAAAAATTTGGTTTTTTATCGAGAAAACGTCGTTTCTAGAATAATTTTATGCGGGGAATCGATTGCGCGTATTCCCAAATCTTGAAAATGCATACCTTGGGGATATTGAAGCGAAAATTTAAAAAATTTTTTCGAATTTTTTTATATTTATATCCCCAACCCCTTCCCTGAATCAGGGTCAGGTATGCATTTTCAGGATTTGGGAATACGCGCAATCAATTCCCCGCATAAAATTATCCTAGAAACGACGTTTTCCCGGTAAAAAACCGAATTTTTTTATTTTCGCTTCAATATCCCTTCCCTGAATCAGGGTCAGGCATGCACTTTCAGTGTTCGGGAATACGCGCAATCGATTCCCCATGCAAAATTACCCCTAAAAGTGATGTTTTTATAAAAAAAGGGAAAAAAATTTTTTTGGAGATTAGTCCCTAAAAAATACCCCCCCCCCCTTAAGAGAAAAATTTTGAGAGGAAATGACAAAATTGATACCACTCCTTTAACTAACTTGTAAGCGAGTAAGACCGCTTGTTTGAGTATTTTCTTTTGATGCTTTAATACGAACCACATGTGTTCCAAGGCGAAAAAAGTCTGTGCCGGAAGTTTTTTCAAATTTTTTTTGTCAAAACACCCTATATATGGGTAAAATCATGCGAAAAATCGATTGCGCTCATTCCCGAAGCGTGAAAATGCTTCATTGACCTTGATTCAGGGAATGGAGTAGGTGTATTGAAGCGAAAATCAAACATTTTCGGATTTTATGAGAAAATCGTCAATTCTTAAATATTTTTAAAAATGGCTTCTAGGGGTAATTTTATGCGGGGAATCAACTGAAGAACATTTCTAGCGTGGTTTCAAAAAAATCCGAAAAACTTCGATTTTTGAGCCATTTTTACATTTTTACGGTAGTAGAAATGAGATCGAAAAAAAAATTTTCTCAGATTTTTTTGAAACCACGCTAGAAATGTTCTCCATATTGAAATACACCTGCCAGAAAGAAATTTTGGCTGAAAAAAAATTATTTTGGGTGTTTTTGAGAGGTTAGAAAATTCAAGAATACACGTAAAATCGATGGTATTGAGCTTCGACATGGTTTTGAATTTTAGGGATCGAATTTTGACTCAAAATGACTTTTAAAAACTTTCCCATCGTTAATCTCACTAAATAATTTCAATTTCGAACGCGTTCGAATCGTTTAACACTACTACCACTTAGGTTCGAATTGTCGTGATATCGTCTCTTAATATATCAGTGCAAGTTCACAAGATCGAGCTCCACGGTCGAGAGCTTGCTGAATGAAGGTCACAGATTGTCGGGAAAGATAATAAGAAAGCCAGCGAGCGTAACCCGCATGTCCCTCGGAGATTTTTTGTTTATAACATTAAATGATAATACTTTTTGTCGTTTTTCTGTTACATATATGTGTCTGCGAGGTTAAAACGATTTAAACTTTGTAAAATTTTATACTTACAAGGAAAGGGACGGTACTTGATGGACACAGATTTTTTCCGGACCACGTTAAAAATGTAGTAGAAGCTATATTAAGACGATTCAAATAGGTCAGAAGTCGCAATTCGCTCATTGAAGCGAAAAAGATGATTCCAAAAACTCAAAAAATATTGTCTAATTCCAGATGCAAAAATGTTGTTCACGGTAGGATTCGAATCTGAGGCTATGTGGGCGTAGAGCGAGCTTTCTATTCACTCGGCTACGTAAGAAGCTTTGTAAGTGGTTGCGCAAATAGTATTAATATTACAATTCAAGCAAATAAATTGCAAATGTTATTTGATTGCCGATAAATGGCGTATAAAACTATATCTTGAGTTATTTGCGCAAACTTACTCTAAGTTGCCTACGTAGCCGAGTGGATAGAAAGTTAGCTATATGTCTATAAGTCCTCAGTTCGAATCCCATCTTAAGCTATACTTTTTGGCATCTTGAATTGAACAATATTTTTAAGTCATTTTTTTCTCTTCAATGAGCGAATTGCGACTACGGACCTATTTTAACCGTCTTAATATAGCTCCTACTACATTTTTAACGTGATCTGGAAAAAATCTGTAATCATCAAATACCGACCCTTTTCTTGTTAGATTAAAGAAAGTAAAAAAGGACCAAGAAATAAACAATTTTACATCTATGGCAATTATTAAAAGTAGTTTTTTAGAAGGATGCGTTGGAGAAAATAGCATTATAAAACTAGCGTTAGAAGAAAATAGTGTTAGAAAAGTAACTTTGAATAAAAATCATTGTGACGAGCCAAAGAAAATTAAAGTCGAAAAGATGGCCCGCTTTAAAGCCTAAGCTCAACGTTGAAGCCGAAAGTCAAAGAAGTTAAAAACTCAATATCCAAGTCGGGGTCAAATCTCCAACATGGGTGTTCACATTCGTTCAAACTTTGAAGCCCGTTTCTTTCGAGCGACGGCAATCTTTTGACTACGTTTTGACTAAGTGAAGATATGTACAGGGTGATCAATAATTTACTCACGTATATAAAAAAAGCTCGCCAAAAATCGAGTTTAATTCCATTTCAATCGCCCGATAGCTCATTCGATAGCCACCGTCACTGAATTTTTTTAGGAAAAAAATTATTAAAAAATATTTTATTTTCAATATTTTAGCCCAAAAATAATAAAAAATTACGATTTTTTGAAATTTTCCTTATTTTCAAAACTTTGCCAAAAATCGAGTATAGGACGGATTTCTTCGAGCGACAGCAATCTTGAAAGATGAGAATCTGAGGGATTTTTTACAAAAGAAATTATTAGAAAAGCTTTTAGAATCGCGGAGTTATGATTTTTTGAAAATTATGCTTTTTTCGATGTTTCCTTATTTCCAAAAAAGTGCAAAAATTGAAAAAACATAATTTTCAAAAAATCATATCTCCGCGGTTTTAAAAGCTTTTTCAATAATTCTTTTTGTAAAAAAATCCCTCAGGATCCCAACTTTTAGGATTGCTGCCGATCGAAAAAATCCGAACTATACTCGATTTTTGGCAAATTTTTGAAAATAGGCAAATTTAAAAAAAATTGGAAAATCCACCAACTTCAAAAATCCATATCTTGTCGAAAATAAAATATTTTTTAATAATTGTTTTCATAAAAGAAAGTTGGAATTCTGAGGTATTTTTTACAAAAAGAATTATTGAAAAAGCTTTTAAAATCGCAGAGATATGTATATTTTTCAATTTTTGTACTTTTTTTGAAAATAAGGAAAACATTGAAAAATTTTCAAAAAATCATATCTTTGCGATTTTAAAAGCTTTTTCAATAATTTCTTTTTTTTTAAATCTCTCAGATTCCCATCTTTCAAGATTGCCGTCGCTCGAAGAAATCCGTCATAACTCGATTTTTAGGCTAAAAAATTGAAAATAAAATATTTTTTAATTTTTTTTCTAAAAAATTCGGTGACGGTGGCTATCGAATGAACTATCGGGCGACTAAAATTGACGTAAACTCGATTTTTAGCGAGCTTTTTAAATACGCGAGTAAATTGTTGTTCATCCTGTATATTAACACGAACGTGGGGAAAGTTACATGGCAGAAGTTATAGTTTTTTGGCAACGTGGCGAATATGAAACGTGACGAAAGTTATAGTGCCCCGTTTTGGAGCTTTGGCTACAACTTGAATCTTCTACTCCAAATTGTAGCTTCGGCTCCGACTTGGAGCTTGTCTTTCGGCTTTAACGCGGGCTTTCTTTTCGACATTAATTTTCATTCGCCACCATGCTTTTTATTAAACTCTACTTTTCTAATACAATTTTTCTCCAATGCTACCTTTCTAACGTTACTTTTACTAATCTTCAAATCTATAATGTTTAACGTCCTCATAGCCATAGCGAGTATCTTCTTTTATATTGACTAAAATGTCGGAATCAATATTGAACGAGGGATAAACTTTCATGGTATTAAATATTTTGGCCGTTGTTTTGACTAAGCGAAGAAAAGTCTCTTCGCAAGAAACGTTTCCTTTACCTAAAGAAAAATTCAAATCTCTAAAAAGCTATATAATTACCATTAGTTTTAGAGTCTTGAAAATCTGCCATAGATGCTTTAATTTCTAAAAATGGTGATATTTTATTTTTATCTAGTAAAAATAATGGCACTTCAACATTTTCACTCTTTTTTTACTCCTACTGATGTCGAATCGACATAAAAGTTACAATGTCGTTTTAGTTAAAATGCTAAAGTAAAAATAGTATGAGTTAAAAATTTATAGTGGATATGGAGAAGCTAAAAATGGGAATGAACCTGTTAGAGTGAAAAAAAAGAGTGAAAATGTAAGAGTCAAAGACCGCCTTTGGCCGAAAATGGGTTGTTGTTTTAAAACCGTTATATCTCGAAGGAGTGACCTAAAAAACTTTTTTTTAATTTTGTAGATCTCATAAAATTATCCCGAAGGGATTATGGTTTTTTTGGGGCACTCTGTAAATTCGTGGCCGGGCCCAAAAAAACTCATTAAATGGACTTCTGTTTCGTCTAGAAAAAATTTTTCTTAAACAACATATGGTGATTTCGATTCCCTCCGGATAATATTATGAGATCTAGAAAAAAATTTTAGGTCACCAGGCCATTTCTTTCTTCCTAGCTGTTTTAAAACAACAACCCATTTTCGGTAGAAGGCCCTTTTTCGGTCTCCGTGGATATGTAATTGTTGGAGTGCCAGAAAAATTTACTTACGATTATCAACATAAGCAGTGATTTTAAGTTGCCCATATCGAGTATCAGAAAAACGAATCAACAGTCTTCGACATTGATGTGAAGAACATCCATCGTAATTGTTTCTATTTGGACAATCTATCGCATGGAATTTCTTTAAAGTATCATTGGCCGAATCTTTATCGAGAAATCCGTAAATGTAACTAAAAGAATTTTTTCAATCCAATTACTTTAACCATTCTTAAACTTACTAATAGTCCCTTTGATCTTCATATGAGACTAATTTTAAATTAAAATAAGTTGACAGCATTGCAAAGATCTCTTCTTGTCTTACAAGCATTTCAAAAAATGTACATGGAACGAGATAATCTCTTTCTTTCTGACCAATTTCATTTTTACCAAATTTGAAACTAATCGGTGATCTTGTTGCTACCACATGCTAAATCATCGTTTTGGTAAATCGCTTGTTGAATTCACCCATTTCATTTGGGTGAATTCAACGATAAATTAAAAAAATTAATTTTTTTCAACATGTAAAAAGAAACACTCATTTCTAAATATCTAATTTCGTTTAGGCTTAGGCTTAAGCTTAGGCCTAAACTTAAGCCTAAGCCTAAACGAAATTAGATATTTAGAAATGAGGGTTTCTTTTACATGTTGAAAAACTTAATTTTTTAACCTATCGTTGAATTCACCCAAATGAAATGGGTGAATTCAACGAGCGATTTATCCATCGTTTTTTAAAAACAATTTAAAAATTTACATTAAAAAAGGCGTGTATCGGAATTTTTGTCTCGTCGCCGGGTTGGTTTCTACACTTGTTGCACACACAACCATTCTCGTCTAAATTTTTTCATTATTTATAAACTAAATTTTATAGATACCTATTTTTTTCAAAGCCTCGACTTCTTTTTGTTGAGTTTTTTCGATCTCCGCCATGTTGTGAATTTGGTTTGCGGGGTTTTCTTTAAATTTTTTACATTTTCTTAAGTCGGTTAAAACATAATCGATCGTAGGTTTTTTCAAAAGCTTCAATAGATGATCGAGTTCCTAAAAATTGAAATAAATGAAGAACAAGTATGACTATAGTCCGTTTCAATGGTTCATTTAAAAAAGTTGGCAAGCCATGACGCAGTGGATTCTATCCCTCATTGAGCATAAAGCCGAAAGTTCGACTCCTACTCCGAACAAATTTTTTGCATTTTTTAAATTTTGTGTGAGAAACACTCTTCTAGGGGTAAAAACACACGAAGATCACGAATTTTGCATTATTTTTGTATTAAAGGAGGGTCCAGATAATAGGTCAGTCTCCGACAAAAAAGTTTTTCTCGATATAACCTATATAGGGATAATTTGATGCTAGGAATCGATTGCGTGCACTCCCAAAGAGCAAAAACTTCATCTTGTTTTCATGAAAATGTCGATTTTTCAACAATTTTTGTTCGTCAAATTGTCAGAAATTTGAAACCCATCCCCCAAATCGATATTTTTACAAGATGAAGGAGGCGTTTTCGCGCTTCGGGAGTGCGCACAGTCGATTTCTCGCATCAAATTACCCCTATATAGGTCATATCGAGAGAAAAATTTTTTGTCTGAGATTGACCTACTATCTGGACCCCCTTTAAGACTGAAGAACCCCTAAAATAATATTTGTATAAAGTCTCAAGTTCCTAGTCTTTTTCATTTTACAGAAATCGAATTTTTAAACTAATAACTTGATGTGTGAGGTAAATCAAAAACATCTTACTATAAAGATAGGTCTTTATGCAAACATATAAAATTAGTGTTTTAAATCCAAAATTATATTTATTTAAGAAAATGATTCGTTTTTGATTATGTTTAGAAAACATTTCCTTTTTGCTATCGTAACTCTTTCTCCCATGACAAATTCTAAATCCATTAACGATCTATTTTGGAAACGGATAGGAATGTTGATGAACATCCTTGTAGATCTATGTTTTTTTATAAGAGCACCCCTAGGAATTCTTTATATAAAATTTTGAAAGAAAGATAAGAGTGAAGTGTTTTTGATTTACTCACACATCAAGTTACTATTTTAAAAATTCGAAAATGAAAAAGATTAGGAACTTGAGACTTTAAAAAAATACTATTTTAAGGGTTCTTCAATAATATCATCAAACAATCGATCTTCAAGTCAAATCAGTGATTTTGAAAAAAATTTTTGAAGATATGCAAAAATGAGTGATGTGGGCCTTTCGGGCTCTGTTGAGTTATCGTTTGCAATCACCTTATTCGACAATGTACGTTTTTTATCGTTTTGCGATTCGTCTCCTTCGTTCTTTTGTGATCCGTCTTTTTGCGATTTGTCTTTGACATCGGTCGATTTCTTTTCTTTTTTCTATAAAATTATTTTTTTAATAATAATTTGTATCACCTTATTTGATGATTTATGTGTTTTATCAATTTTCTATTAGGTTCTTGATCGGTTGTTTACATTTAACTTTTAGTGCTAAGAAAAACAGCCGGCCTTTGACTGTTTATATATTTTTATAAAGCAGACCACAAGCTGCAAATATATCATGTTCGACGTTACTTTTTTCGTTGTTATTTTTATTCGCTTTATTTCGAAATTCTTTTTCAGACGGAAATCTTCTTCCAACTAATCATATTCGTCACATAATTTCCCATGAATGGAAAAGAGGAACTACAGCAGCCCAAACAGCTCGTAATATGAACGCCTTCTACGGCGACGGCTCAACTTCCGAAATCACATATCGGCGCTGGTTCAACCGTTTTAAAGATGGAGATTTTAGCTTAGAAGACCAACCACGTGCCTGCCGAACTAGAAAATCAATGATTGATTCAGCTACTTCAAGAAGACAATAGACAAACTACTCGCGAATTGTCAGAGCAGCTCGGCATCGATCATAGTACCGTAGACAGACATCTTGGATACGAATATAAACTTGACGCCTGGATACCACATGACCTTACTGAAGATAATAAACGAAGCCGTATTTCCAACGCTCTTCTCAGCCGATACAACAGAAAATCATTCTTTCCACGCCTAATTACAGGGGATGAGAAGTGGATCTTTAACGCAAACATGAGATGCAAGAGGCAATGGTTTGGGCCAGGTGAAAAGCCATCACTCCATCCAAAGCCTGATTTACACCCCAAAAGATGCAGCTTAGTGTATGGTGGGATCTACAAGACCGATATAGTTGTTGGATTCGAAAGTGCGCATCAATGCTCTCTTTTATACACAACAACTCGATCGCCTGGCTGAAGCAGTCCGTCAAATAGAAACTAAAAGTTAATTTAAACAACCGATCAAGACTTATGCGTCAACATAATTTAAAAAATTATAATTATAATGTCTGTTTAAAAACTCTACTTTAAACCATAGCATGATTATTTCACGAATTCTACGTTCATCCATTAGTATAGTATCTTTTTCTTGGTCTATCTGCGTATAAAACTGCTTCACATATTCTCTATTGATTTGATTTGGCTCTGTCTTATCAAAATGATTAGTTAATGCTACCTAAAATTTACATAATACCATCAACATATAGTCGAGGTTTTTGGTTACAATTAATTAAAACGGGAAAGTCGAGTATTGAAACGATTAATCATTAATTTTTTTCATCAAATTCAAAAATTTGAGTTTGATCGAATTAAAAACGATCAATCGTTTCAATACTCAACTTTCCGGAACTAGTTTCCTTTGAGCGCATCATCAGCGTGTTTTTTATGTTTTTGAGGATTTCTCTGGAAGTACAAAGGCAAATCTGATAGTTTTGGTGTCGTTAGAAAGCTGGTTTTCATAGCAATCGAATGACACCAAAATCATGCCATAACTCTTTGTGGTTGAGGAGTTATTGCATAATTAGTAAAAAATGTCAGTTTTTTTGACACATTTTTTTAATAATTATGCAATATTTCCGCAACCAGAAAGAGTTATGGCATGATCTTGGTGTCATTCGATTGCTATGAAATCCAGCTTTCTAGCGACACTAAAACTATCATGATTGCCTTTATACTTCCGGAGAAATCCTCAATAACATATAAAAAAGAGAGAAAAAACAAGCTGGTGGTGCCCCCAAAGGGAACTAGCTCCAACTTTTCTGTTTTAATTCCTACGAATCAATTGATCGCAACCGAGAATATCGATTATAGATCCTACCAAATTTGAACATCCACGTTCGATTATAATACTTTCTCGCTCATGATTTGAGCTATCATTTTTGCATAAAATAAAAAAAGGATACGAATATTTGCAGATGAAAGGATTTAAAAAATGTTCAACGTTGAAGGATGTTTTCCATTTAAATAATAAGGAATAACGCCTTTTGGCAACTCCTGGTGGTCTCTAAAATTTAAAACTGTTTTTAAAAGGAAAGTACCACTTGTAATTAGACTATTTTTACTGCTATTAGGGTCAATTTTTTGGGCCCAAAATTTTATTTCGAACCCGAAAAATCTAGTCATAAATCCATATTTATTCACTGGAACAAAATGACAACGAAAAAATCCTGAAAATTCATAAGGAAAAGCGAGTCACTGTATTTTTGTGAGAAATTCGTAAAATTAAAATGTTCTAAACTTATGACTTCTAGCCTAAAACCCGACACTGTTTTTGGTATGGGGTAAGAGTTCTAGATGGTTTTTGAATTAATTTTTCTATATGGGGTAATTTGATGCGAGAAATCGATTGCGCGTATTCCTGAAGCTTAAAAATGCATTCAAGACCATGATTCCGGAAAATTACGTTCTCCAGGACATCCTAGTAACGTAAATTGCGGGAATTACGTTACCAGGATATTCTAGAGAACGTAATTTTCCAGAATCATAGACTTGAATGAATTTTCACGCTTAGAGAATACGCGCAATCGATTTCTCGCTTAAAATTACCCCTAATAGAAAAATTTAAAAAATTTTTTCGAGATCCAAACGTAGTTTTCACCCCAGTTTGAGATTTGAATTTTTTATTTTCACTTACTTTCGATTTATCGCTTTCGATTTCGGCATACTAAATTTTTTAAAATTAATCGCTAATTTATTGAATCCTTACTAAAGTTATCTTTATCAGCCCATTCTCGTCGGGAAACAACTTAAGTCCATGTGCAGCTTTGCTTTCTTTTGATTTCTCATCTGGATAATACTTCAAGTTAAACAAATTGTCTGGTTCGCTTCCATTATCATAAATTTTGACAATATTGCAGTCCAACTCGATTTCAGTCAAACATTTCAAGTATTTACTTTTATGTAGTCCAATTATTCTAAAAACACATGACTAATACATCTAAAACAAATCCAATGAAATGAAAACTTATCGTTTTATTTGTATACGAATTTATGAAACACATGAAATAGATCGTTAAAGAACATGCGTACTTTGTTAGCGATTTTTACATTTTTTGCGCTTCAGACATGAAAGGCACTTGGTCATGGATATCGGCCAAGAATCTAGTTTATTTTTATGTGTGATTCGGAGCTCCCGTAGTGAGAAAATTTCGAGTTAGAGCCCAAAAAGTGAATTTTTGAGGGGTCAAAAAGCGTTATTAATAGAAAGAAAGTCACTTTGCTCAAAAACTATAAATGCTAGGATCATGGTCGAGATGTCGTTGGAAAGGGCAACAATGGGCAATGAAAACGTTTTTTTAAATTGTGGAAAAAGTAGAAAAAAAGTTATGATAAAAACAAAAAAAGGGTCCAAATGACGATTTTTCTCGATTTCTTCACAAGTTTAAAGGCTCAGGTCCTAACTTATATGTTTTCACTCACTAGTTACATGAAAATAACCTAGACTTCAAGTTTGTGGCAAAACTTTTTTTGGCGTAGGATCACCCTCTGTGTGACTTTTCCAGACATTGCCTCTTAAAAAGCAAAATTGGGGGGGGGGGGTGAGGGTTATGACATCTTAACACAAAAATTATCGACAAAAACCCACTTCCGGACTATAATTTTAAACATTATGATAGATGTTTT
The DNA here is from genome assembly GCA_034698545.1 of Acrobeloides obliquus. Taxonomy (NCBI): domain Eukaryota; kingdom Metazoa; phylum Nematoda; class Chromadorea; order Rhabditida; family Cephalobidae; genus Acrobeloides; species Acrobeloides obliquus. The sequence continues at coordinate 13,906 of JAQGBS010001558.1, forward strand.
GTGATCATAATTATATTTCTTTCTTGTATGTACTTATGAGGCATGCGTAAAAGTAAAAAATTTTAAGCCTTATATTCAAAAATCCACCAAAAATAAAAAATAAGTCGATTTCCTTCGAGAGACCACGTTTTGGATAGCTAAGCGTATGAGAAACATGGTGTAAAAAAATTATTGATAATGACTTCGATTTCACGGAGATATGATTTTTTGAAAAAAAATGTCATTTTTTCAACTTTTTCAAATTCAAAGGGCCATAACTCGGCAAAAATAGAATATTTTTCAATAATTTCTTTTATAGAATGTTCCTTTCTACAGTAGCTATCCAAAATGTGGTCTCTCGAAGAAATCCGATTTAAACTCGATTTTTAAAAGAGAAATCATTAATACCTTCTAATAAAGTCCCATAGGGTTCTATTAGAAGTTTTACAGTATGTTATTATAGTTAGAAAAAATTGTTTTGTCTGAATTTCAAGAATTTTCATTAAATCGTTTCAATAAACAAAATTTTAGTAAATTCAGGCAAACAAATTTTTTCAAACTATACGAACATAGCTAATCTGGAGATGCTCTAAAAACTATCTAGAAGCAATTTTTTTTGAAAAATTTTTTGATATAAGTATTCAGCATGGAAAACCGTCTTAAATGGATTATCTATCACAATCGACATTGTAAATGTTAAAATTTGTAAAGCATACTTGATAATTATATCTTGCGACTTGTTAGTCCTTCTTTGGGATCCTGGAACTTTAGAAGTACTTTGAAACCATGTCCATATAGGTGTCGGATGTTTTACCGTGATAAAAGTCATGTTTAAAAACTCTTTCATCTTCGATCGAAATTCTTCTAATTCAATCTGTGATAAATAATGATCACGATGCAGCATCTGATACACTCGAAATAAGGATTCACCCAGATATTGGACACTTAAAATAAATGAAAATGGAATGAATAAATGCTAACTTTACTTACCTATCATCGAATGCATTTAACGTCGTTAAAATCTTGGAAAATTCTGGATAACCAGGGACATTTGTAGAGTCGTTTAGGCATTCGTCTGGAATACTCCATAAACTCATCTGTAGTATACGAACTTTACATTTTTTGAGTAGATGATCTATTTGTTCATTATAATACTGATATTGTTGCAAGAAAATTCTCTAAAATTTTTATATTTTCTCTAGATTCGAGCATGGTTAACGCAAAAATTTCCATGCAATCGGCCGTATTGTTTATCGTAATTTTTTACACGAAGAACATCTTTCAAAAAAATCGGACAAAAAATAGCTAGATTTCTCTTACTCCGTAGCTGACTCAAGTCGATGATTCTCGACGTGATTGAGTCCTGATAAATTCGATAAATACTCTCTCCTTCCTAGGATAATGTTCTAAGGTACAGAGAGTTCATTTTGGTATGCAACATCAATGTTTTTAGTCGTTCTCGCACCCCTCTAACGAATTTCTATGCGGTCTTTTTTA
>JAQGBS010001559.1:0-15377 GCA_034698545.1 Acrobeloides obliquus
CTTGCGAATGTTCACAGCCTTTTTTATCAAGTGGTACAGGTCCTCTGGAATTTCGGGTGCCATGCCCTAAAAAATGAAGAAGTTATTGGTAATAGTTTGGAACAGAGGACCCACTTTTCGAAACAAAATTTTGAAAATGACCACTCTAAAGGATGATTGTATGCGCTGAATTCAAAAATCGCACTCCGAAGTTTGAAAATGCTTCCTAAGCTCCAAAAACAAGATGCGACACACTAAGTTCACATTTTCCCACCAACAAGACTACACAGGTATGCATAGCTTCCAGCCAAAATAACCTCAGATATATAGCCAGGGAAGCATTTTCAAACTCCGGGAGTACGATTTTTGAATTCAGCGCATAAAATTACCCTTGGTAATTTTCAACAAATTTTTTTCGAAAAGTGGGCCCTCTGTTCCGAACTAGTACCAAGTTATTTATAGATGGCAAAAAATCTCTGGCTAACCTTAGACTTCAAAATTCGAACAATTTTGTTTCCAGTAACACGACGAACTTGGGCAACACCATGCGAATCACGAAGGATAACACCAATTTGTGAGGGGCGAAGGCCTTTTCTTGCTAGCTTCACAATGTGTTCTTCAACATCGGCTGATGTCATTTTCAACCAGCTCGGCACAGAGCGGCGATATGGCAAAGCCGAGCGGGAAATACCCTTTCCTAGAAAATGGGATGAAAAAGAAAAAACCAGAAAAGTCAATTTTTTTTACAAAGTGGGCCAAAAACCGTACTTTTGTTTTTTAGTGAAAATTTTTTAAAAAATCATCTATAGGGGTATTTTCATACAATTTTTGAAAATTTTTCGCCAAAAAATGCAAAATTACGGTTTTTTAAATCAAATTTACGAATACAAATTTTTATGAAAAAACTTTCCTAATAATTCTTACCTGGGTTATGCATACGACCCATTTTTATTTGGTTTTAATCAACTTGTTTTGATTTACAACTAAAAATTTTATAAATTTATTAAACTGATAAAAAAAGTTTTTATATAAACCCGCATCTTTCAGAGTTTTCCAATAGCGTATTTGATGGAGGGGACGAGAATTGCTGGACATGTCCAAAAAACGAAACTTTCTTGAATCTGAATACAGATTTGTGGTCGACCCCAAAATTTTTTTGGAGGGACATGGTACTAGTTTGATCTGAGAAGCACACACAAAAATTTACAATTTTCATAAAAATTGTCATTCTCTGAGAATTTTAAGCTTAAATATTGCGGCGCCATTTATACTTCAGTTGCATCGCGACACGACAGTGCATTTTTATGTCGTACGACACAAAATGCACTGTCGCATCGCAACGTGACGGAAGTATAAATGGCGCCTGCCGATTTTAGGCACTAGGTCGTTGGTTACCAAATGCAAAGAAAAATCGTCAATTTTTGAGATTTTTTGCACTCAGGGGTTTTTCCATGCGGAGAATTCAATAGAATAAAAATTTTTACATGAAAAATTTTTTCTATGGGTCAAAAAAGTGTTGTAAAAAATCAAAATTCGCATAAAATGTGCACTTTATTTTTTACCAAGAAAATTTGTTTATTCCATTGAAAAATGGAAAACCCCCGAGTGCAAAAAATCTCAAAAATTGACGATTTTTCTTTGCATTTGGTGACCAAAGGCAGCTGAAAATTCTCAGAAAATATTAATTTTTGGTGAAAATGATTTTTGAGGACCCACCCCAAAATTAAAATTTTGGGATGGGTCCTCAAATCATACTAGTACCGGGACAGACTATGGGCCAATGTTTTTTTGTTCCAGGAAGAGCGACGTAACAAGGGGGGGGGGCTATAGCCCCTCAGAAAAATGAGATAAAAAACTAAAAAAGCAAATAAGAAACTTTCTAAAAACATCGCTGAAACAATCTCCATCTTATGATAATTTTATAAATTTCAGGGTTTTCGTTTTAATGTCGAACTTTTTTAAACGGCTAAGGGATGAACAGAATCAAAGATGCAAAAGAGCAAGAAATCGAAAGCAGTGAACAACAAAAAGCGCCCTATTTTCGCACGCTCTTTTTTGCTCATGATTGTAAATGCATAATTTGAGCTCACTATATTTGATCGAAACTCTAGAATTTTATTTACGAATCTCGAAATTTTAGGATTTATGTTGATAGGCTTATTTTTCATACAAATTTTGGAACTAGTATCGATTAGGTATCCCTGAACGTGAAATTTTTCGAAAAAAATTTTTTTCATCATCTGGAATGGACCCCTCGAGGTAATTTTATGCGGGAAACCCGAATTTCACATTTCCGAGACCTGAAAATCTTTCTCCGAATCAAAAAAAGGCTATTTATGTGACATATGGCATGTGATTCTTGTCAAAAATGTGGCCCTAAAGCGGACCGTTGGATAAGAGATCATTTCGAGTTCTTAGCTGCAATTTCATCGATGGCAAGAATATATGGGTGATGTTGCTGCAAATCTTTCATTTAGCTTTATAATCTTTCCCAGATCTAGGCATCCCTGCGTGGTCGCTATTTGGCGGGAAATTTTACCTTCAAACTTTCCCGCCAAAAAACGATCGCGCAGGGATGCCTAGATCTGGGGTCTATTGTTGTAAATTATGAAAAAAAATTTTTTCGAAAAATTTCACGTTCAATGGGAACTTAATCGATACTAGTTCCAAATTTTTTTATGATTCCCGTTTTTATAAAACATAATTTGTGAGACAATTCGTTCACTATTTTTCTTTCATCTATTTTCACTTTTTATTGAAATTTTTAAATTAAGGCAAAAATGCTGAAACTTTTATCAACTGAACAAGATTTAAAAAACGCTTTAGAAGCGACTAAAGATTTTCCTGCTTTTGTATTAATTCATCATTCAATTCAAAATAAGTTGGCGAATAAATGCCCCGAGACTAGTTTCAATGTATTTTTGCATGAAAACCTTTCAGGCGACAAATTGTGGATTATATATCGTTATAATCCTTGGACAGTGTGAGTTTTTGATTTTAGGAACAACTCATGAACGAGCTACTCGTAAAATGCGATTTTATGAGAGTTTTTGTAAGTTTACTTTTTGAGCGTAGTGGAATCATACATGGTCAGGGTTGCAGAAATGCATATCCTCCCACATTTTTAGTCTGACGACCTTTTTTGGTCGTCAATCATTATCAAAAAATGACAAAATGTAAGTACCGTCACGCATTTTCGGATCTCGATAGTTTCATAGGAAAACCACCCCAAATACATTTTAAAATCGAAATCTGTGCTATCAAAAACCCTACAGTGAAAAACCGTATCAAAAAAGCTTTTTTCCTTCAATAATTAGCCTTAGAAAAAGGTGCTAAACGTCCAGGATTATATATAGAAAAATGGCCAAAAAGCGTCCTTTCATGTTCTAACTCAAAAAAGTCATGGAAAAACAGCTCAAAACAGCTTGATTGGACATCTATATAGGTAATTTTTTGCGAGGAATCGAATGGCGGTATTATTTTTAAAAAATTCTCACTTCTAACCCCTGAAAAATTGATTTTTTCTCCCAATGCTAAAGAAACCTTTTTCGAAAATTTTTTAAATTATGATTTTTTGAGTCAAATCACAAAATAACTTCCTGTATATGGGTTTTTCTAGGCGGGGAATCGATTGCGAGCATTGCCGATTCATGAAAACGGGCCCCAAGAAAAACTTGAAAAATAGCTATTTTCATGTGCCCGGGAGGGGTCCCCCGAGTAAAAATCGCTCTATCTCCCCCAAGTCAGCGTAAAAACGCCTTTTTACTTTATATTAGGGGTTTTCCCGTACGGGGAAGCGATTCCCGATGTATTTGAGCGATAAAAAATTTTTCTTGACCCCCCCCTAAACCCCAGAAAATACGAAAAACCTCTATTTTTTGCAAAAATAAGCCTATAGACGATAGAAAGACGATACTTTTTTCTACCATTTATGCACTATTTTTTAGAGCAACCTTTCCTCTATAAAATGTAGTATGTGGAAGAATGTGGAAGTTAGAAATAAAAAAGTTATAGCATTTTTTCTAATATGCGTCAATTTGAGCGTTTTTCAAAAAATTCAATTTTTTCGAAAATCAAATTTTCTCATCCAAAAATTTTTTTATATAAAGATTCAGTACCAAATTCCGATAAATATGAGCAAAAAACTGCATTCAAAAACCTTTAAACATCAAAGAAATAGTCATTTTTTCAAAAAATGTCTATTTTTGACCCTTTATGAAGAATGGGTCCAAAAACCATAAAATATGAGCTTTCAGACAAAATTTTTTACGTATTCTGATTCTCCATAGCCGATTCTATATTCCTATATCAGAAGTCCAAAAATGAGGTCCAGACGCTTTTTTTCTTAGAAATGCCGGACGCTCCTCTCTATAGAGCGTGACGGTACCTACTAAAATGTGACATTTTTGAGCAAAAATAACGATTTTGGCGACCTTTTTTGGTCGACGATTTTTTCAACCCTCCCCTCCTCACATGTGTTTCAAAATGAGAAAAGTTTGAGGCTAGCAATTTTTTATAGAAATGTTAAATAAAATTCACCCCTCTGTCCATGGATGAGTGGAACATTGGCGCGAATTTTCTAATTTGCTTTATTCTAGTCCTCTCGCTATATTTGGATCTAAAATCGGTGAAAATTTTGACAAGAAATCCTTATTTGACGCATTTTATGAATTTTCAAAGTTTTACCCACAAGCTTTTGAAAATCCTACACTGTATGTTGCACATGAGTTCTTGATCAAATTAGTATGTTTTCCATTTTTCTCCGATTCTTTACTTCGAATTTTTAGTTAAAAGAATGGCTTAAAGAAACTTTTCCCAAATGGTATGATGAAATTGTGCTCTACCCTACTCATTTCTTTTACATGACAGAAGAGCAAAAACAAAAGATTCTTGATTTGGAAAATAAGCTGCCCGATGGTTACAGATTTGCGGAAGTTGATTTTGAAAAAGATGATATCGAGATTATTACGAAAACGTGGAGGCATCATAGACCAGGAGATTTCGAGAATACAAAGTAAAATCTTTTAAAGAAACTGCCAAAAAAGTCTACTTTTCAACAAAAAACTTTTATTACTAATTTTTTATTCAAAATTTTTATTTTTTAGACAAATTTTTCAACTTTTGGTTGTACTTGTGAATAGGGATAAAAATTGACAATCCTTGTATGTATACGAGAAATATGCGAAGCACGAACATACAGGGTGTGTAAAAAGTTTTACATCGCTAAGATATGCACTATACACTCGGTATTAAGCGATTATGTTTTATGAAAAAGGATTGTCACTTGTGCATCACTGCTTGTAACCGAGAGCGACCCAAATTCTCATAAAAAAATAAATTTTTTTCTCTGAAAATGACTCCTCAAGGGATAATTTTATGCGGGAAATCCAAATTTACCCCTAATTTTACATTTTGGGCCTCCTCGTTCACAAATACCCATTCTCTTTTAGAGCAAAGATCCGCGATATGCCTTATTCATTGATTAAAGATGAAACTGGTTTTCCTATCGCTTATGAAATGACTGATTCCAGTGCAATTTGTACTCATCAGTATGTCCACCCAGATCATCGAAGAAAAGGGCTTGGAAATGCTGTAGAAAGAGATCTATGCCAAAAATGCATAAGGTCCAATTTGGCAGGAATTATACTTGCCGCGTGCGTCTTCATTTTTTGCCACTGCGGCAAAAAAGCATGAATGAGCACGCGGCATGTATAAATCCTGTCTTTTAAAGATTCCAATTTGGTCCAAGCTGCGTTTTTTAGATTGGGTATCACACCGAATAAGACAGTCGAGACTTTCAATAAAGAAGTTTTGGATGCCTCAAATCGCTCTCCATATTGGACTAGATGGGAAAATGATGGAAACCCAGTGGAGCTTATGTGGACGATACGAGAGCCGAAAAATGAGGATCATAATTAAAAATATCTGTAACCTGTATATTTTTGTTGTTTGCGTATTCAATAAAGATTGTTGTGTAAAATTATTTTTAGCGTGTTTTATTGCACAACATGATGATTTTAAAAGTGGTCTTTTGTTCATAATTTGGGCATGTATTTTGTACTTTATGTTTGCATGATCACAAATCAATTTTTATTGCCCATAACATATAGGTGTTGATAAAAAATGATGTTTTTAAATAACTAATAGCGTGTTTATTTATTTTAAAGGGGTGGGTAAGAATCAGGGACTAATCTCCGAAAAAAAATTTTTGCCCAAACAGCCTATATAGGGGTAAAATCATGTGGGAATCTATTGCGCGCATTCCCAAAGCTTGAAAACGCTTCCCTGATCCTGATTCAGAGAAATTAGTACATGTTGGATTTTCGTTTCAATATACACTCATATTTCTCTGAATCAGGGTCAAGGAAGCATTTTCAAGATTTGGGAATGCGCGGAATCGATTCCCCGCATGAAATTACCCCCAGAAATTTTGGCATCTATACTTTTTCTAAGTTTCTTTTCTAAGTCACTTTTAAAAGTATACTTTTTCTAAGTTTTTAATGGAAAAACTTAGAAAAAGTATACTTTTAAAAGTGACTTAGAAAAAAAACTTAGAAAAAGTATAGATGCCCGTTTTTTTACTCACCCTGTAAAACACAATATAACAGATAAGATGGGGTGAGCCAAAAAACCGTAATTTTGTGTTTTTTGGGGAAAAAATTTCAAAATAGGAGTTTATCAAGAGATTTTTGAAAATTCGTCAATTTGATGGTTCAACCTCTCAACAATTATGCGAATTTCATACGTATACAAACGTAATTTAAGGATGACCTCTTATAGATGATTTTTGAAAAAAAATTTCTCAAAAAAACGATAAAGTACGATGGTTTTTTTTGGCTCACCCTGTAAATAAAATAAAGCATGTTAATAAAAATGAGAATGACAATAATCCTGCGACCAGTGATGCTCAAAGTTATAAAAAGAACAAATGCACTTATAGAACTCTTCGTGTGTCAGCTTAGTCCAATAATTCGTTCGGAAATTTTTGACTTCACTAATTTATCACTAATAACTTCACTAATTGCGTTCGGAAACATCACTAATAGGTGTTCGGACGCGTTCGAACGAGCGCCCGAACGTTTCAGAACGCCTATTAGTGAAGTTTCCAAACGCAATTAGTGAATTAAAGTTCGTTCGGGAGCCGTCCGAACTATTAGTGGCGGCCCTTAATATGCACGTTGCTCTTGACGGTGTTCATTATAAACTAAACGAATGAAACAATTTTAGGGCCACCACTAATTCGTTCGGACGCTTTCGGATACATCACTAATAGGCGTTCGGACACGTTTGGAAATGTTCGGACAAGCGCCCAAACGCATCCGAACGTTTAAGAACGCGTCCAAACGCCTATTAGTGATGTTTCCGAACGTAATTAGTGAACTAAAGTCCGTTCGGGAGCCGTCCGAACGTATTAGTGGCGGCCCTTATCATCAGCATTAATTATGCGAATTTTAGGCACGATAAAAAATTTGTCTAAATCGAACAAATTTTTTTCGTGCCCAAAATTCATATATTTAAAACTGGTGAAAAAATTGTCACTTTTTGTAACTTTGCGCGCATCACAATTTGCGACTTGAGCACCAATTGCATTTTTACCAATAAAAAATATTGAAGAACACCAAATCGATTAAAAAGGAACTTGTATAAATTTTATGTTTTAATCATATAAAATCATCCGATTTAGAAAGAACATAAAAAAGAGAAATAGATCTAATAAATATAAAAAAGAAGCTGATAAACTTCTTCTTAATATTCAAAAAGTTTTAAAATCTGATGGATTACGATCCAAAACAAATTGAATTTGAGTAAAAATCGAATTTTGGCAACAAAAAAATCTAATTTTGGCTTAAAAAAATCGAATTTTAACAAAAATTGAATTTTGGTCAAAAATCAATTTTGGCCGAAAAAGTGAACTGTACATTCAACATATAAAACTATTTTATTTATGAATTAGATGGAGGATAAACGCAAAACATATATATACAAACAAGGATTTCCTAATGTAATATTCATAAAAATTCTTTATATTATAGGCGCATCTTAACCAGAAAGACAACTTCCAAGGGAAGGCTTCGATTTGTGCTTACTAAGAAATTGATATCTAAAAAGAAATAAGAAAAAAAGATGTAGGAAAAAAAGAACGGGCTGTTTCAGCTCCAACTAAAAAAAAGCTGGACCCAAAATTTAAAATCCGAAATCGGCATCCCGTCCGATCTGGCAAGTTAAGCAACGTTGGGCCGATGGACTATCGTAAGTTCAATCTCCATCTGCTCCCTTGTGTCTGAATTCGATAAAAAATTTGCGTATATGTATTTTTATGTAAGAAACACGTTGATAAAGTTATTTTTTCGAAAACTTATGAAAACGCTATAACTTTTTTATACGAAATTAGGTGTTAAAAAAATCATGTTTTCATAAGGATTTTTGAAAAAATAACTTTACCAACGTGTTTCTCACATAAAAATACCCATATGAAAAATTTTTAACGGATTTTGACACAAGGAAACGAATGGGGGTTGAACCTACGACGTTGGCCCAAAGTTGTTTAACTTGCTAGATCGGACGGGATGCTAATTTCGGACTTTAAATTTTGAGTCCAGCTTTTTTATAGTTGAGGCTGAAACGAACTATATGCTTACGGCATGTCTTTCAACCAGGGATGCTCGATAATCTCGTGTGTACGAATTCGCTTCGCCGGATCCGAAGTGAGCATCGCCATAATGAGTTCTTTAGCATGTTTCTGGACTGTGGTTTGCGGAAAGTAGATGTTGCAATAACGGCGATCATGGATTGCCTGGTGCTTATCTTTCTTCTTGTCGTTGAATGGCATCATCCCTACACAAATTGCTTTTATGAACGATGGATACCCCAACTCATAAAAAATACATTTCACTCAAAAAATTTTGATTTACGTGTCACCGCTGATTATTTCTTGAGTTTTAAGAACAAATAAATCTAACCAAAGATGCAAAGTGTAATAAAAAAACGGAATGTGGCCATTTTTTCATGTTTTTGCGAAATTTTCAAAAATGACCTTATTAGGGCTAATTTTATGCAAGGAATCGGTTGCGCGCATTTACGACGTTTGAAAACGCTTCCCTAATCTTAAAAAAAGAGAAAAATTGGTTATACATAGCTACGATCTAACATCTCGTTCAATGCTTTGAAGTAAACTTTAGAAACACAAAGAACATTACGGTCTTCAATAAACAAATGGTTCCAGTGGCACTCAGCTAATTCTGATCTAGCTTTAATCCGACTTTGGTACTAAAAGATTATTTTTGCGAATTTTCTTAATAACATACAAGTATTTTTGTTTAGGAACATAGATACTGGCCAACGCGTGAAATCTTTCTAGATGAGAAGTTGTTAGACATGGAGAAACTCGTTGAATTTCGCTGAGAAAACGAGGATCAGTCAAGGATTTTTTATTAGATCATAGGTTAGGAAATTTTCAACAGGGCGACAGTATCCTTTGTCTTTAGTAGGTGGTACTTGTATTGACTGATGTGAACATTCATGGTAAAGATGAAATCCTGGATCCTAAAAAAGTCTTAAAATAGATTGAACCTCACGCTTACATCATGCCAAGAATGTTGGCCAACAATATGTTACAACGATGATAGAATCATTTGCTTCGAAGATGCTGCAACTCTTTCAAATTCCGGATAAAGATTTTTAAAATTTCATGTGAAAGTCTCGCATTTCCTGTCTAAATAAGAGATTTTATCAAATTTTGCTTTAATACACACACCCCGAATACCTGAATCAAGACCAGGGAAGTGTTTTTTCGCGCAATCGATTCCTCGCATAAAATTAGCCCTAATAGGATCATTGAAAAAAATTTCGGGTCGAAAAAGTATGAAACAATAGCCCAAATAGCGATTTTTTATACACTCTGTACATCAAGATGGGATAACAACTCATAAAAAATACATTTCACTAAAAAAATTTGGTTTTACGTGTCACTACTGATCATCCCTTAAGTTTTAAGAACAAATCAATAAATTTAGCCAAACAAGTAAATCTGATCAACTAACCTGTCAGCATAATATAAAGCGCAACACCAGCGCTTAAATAAGTACATAGATGGACACATTTTAATACAACACCTTACCTGTAGATGTCCACCGCATTGGAGGAATAACTCTGCCCTGTCATAATCTCAAATGCCGCATAAGGTCGTGATCCACAACTAGTCTTCGTATCTTCACCATCATTGAGAAATCTCGCAAAGCCAAAGTCTCCAATCTTTAAATTCCCGTATCCGTCCAGAAAAAGATTCTCGCATTTTATATCTCCTAGAAAATTTTCATTTTCAGCAGGATTTTTTTAAATCCTGGGATAGGTGGGTCAGGAAAATTTTTTTAACCCCTGAAACCATCGCCAATCGATTCCCCCCATTATATGCGAAAAATAAGTTTTCGCGTTGATTTAAAAAGTTGGAGCCGATTTTATCCAGGAGCCCACGATTTTTAACCCAAAAACACAAATGGTTTTTTTGAAAAAATACTGGAGTAGAAAATTCGAAAAACGCAATTTTTTTTGTATTTTTGAACTAAAAAAATCGAAGTCTTTTTCGGACAAATTCTTTTCTAAAGAAAACCGCATGATGGAAGGGGGCAATCGAATGAGCCATAGGGCAAAGAAAATGGAATTAAACTCGATTTTGGTGAATTTTCAAAAGTCAGAAAGTAAATTATTAAACACTCTGTATTTACCAGATAATTTTAGTGCTAAAATCTTACGATGTAGAACGTGAATGCTCTGTAGATATCGAATGCCTTCAATAAGCTGTCGGAAAAGGAACTTCGCATCGCCCTCATGCAGCCGTTGGTGGGGCGAGCTGAGGATTTTTTGAAGCAAATCTCCACCGGGCGCATATTCCTGGACCATGCACACATATGTCGTTGTGCGAAAAGTCTTTAAAAAGTATAACGTAATAAAAACCTTACATACATAAAATTAAGGTTTTTAAAAGGCAATTGTCGATGGCAATTGCCGTCAATCTCCACAAGCAATTGACAAACAATAAATTCTGTCAATGTTCGAAAATTTTGTTGAAAATGGAGATTTTTTGGTGGAAAAAAAGCAAAATTTGGACATTTTTGTAGGTAAAATGACCATTTTTTTCACTAAAAAATAATGTTTCGTAAAAATGGCTATTTTTTTCAAAAAAATTCAAAAAAGTGCCCTCTCGTATCTGAGGATCTGGCTACGCCACTTGGAGTGGGGGGGGGAGGTCCCCCGCATGGCCAATAGTATTTAAAAACGTCTAACCTGATAAACTCGAATGACATGCTGGTGATTTAAATGAAGAACCAGGTCCAACTCTCTTGGCAAAAACCTCTTTAGGTACTCACTATTCGAGCGACGGTCGATCTGCTTAATTGCCACGAGCTTCTTGTGGTTCCGACTAGTTGCTAGCCATACTCTCGAATAGCTCCCAGTTCCTAAACTAGAAGAATGAAAATCAAAAAATAAACCAACCAATATCCGATTGCTTGTTGTAACCATATTGCGCTAACAGCCCATTGATGAATATCGTTGACTCACTCGGTGATTTATTGACTTCCCCCATGGTAAAAACTAAAATACTCAATTCAACGGCAAAAAATAGTTTTACATCCTCCCCCCCCCACAGTGTATAGGTTAGGCAGAGATCTCACAAATCTCGAACATGATTGAAAATCAGGCAACGCTAGATGTATGAAATCCGATTTCCGACGTCGGGAATGCGTTGCCGCATTCGGCATAACGTTAGCAGTCGTGCCGTGAGTTGTGCCAGCACGACTCCGTCGTGCCGAAGATGTGCCGTAATTGAATTGGTTGGTGTATTGACGCGAAAACCCTGAATTTCAGCCAGGGGTCAAATGATAGGTCGTTGGATTCCTTGGATCATCCTGAGCAACTTTAATTCTCACCATATAATTCGCAAACAACGAAGAAAACCCGTATTGAAATTTTTGTTCTCATGTATATAAATCTCGAGTTTTGCCAATTATAAGTGAGAATTAAAGTTGCTCAGAATCAGGGTTGGGAAATAGAATTATCCGGTCCCGGAGAAATTGGATAAATCCAGATTTCCCCGGGGAAATCCCAACCCTGCTCAGAATGATCCAAGGAATCCAACGACCTATCTTTCGATCTCTGGCTGAAATTCAAGGTTTTCGTGTCAATACACCAACCAATTCAACTTACGGCACGACGGAGTCGTGCTAGCACAACTGCTAACGTTGTAGTGCAACGGCACAACTGCTAAATGACGCGCCGAACGCGGCTATAACAACCCGATATAATAAGGTTCTAGCCGGTTTTGGAGTGTCCCCGTTTTTGCGCACTTTACTACACCGTATTGCATCGTTAAGCTGGATTTATACTTCTGTCGTACACAGTGCATTTTTGTGTCATTTATGGGGGGCCCTATCCGAAGATTTTCAAAAATTTGCCCTGGTCCCTCCACTTACGTTTTTTCGAAAATTTTCCAAATTTTGGGGAAAATATAAGGAGGGGCCCTTATGATTTTTAAAACGCTCAGAAAATGAAAATTTTGATGAAAAAATGATATTTTTGGTGAAAAAATTTAAATTTTTGAAACTTCTAGTGAAAAAAAAATCATTTTGGTGAAAAATCATAATTGGAGACCATTAGAATTTTTGAAAAAAATTTGGGAAAAACATAGGGGGGACCATTAGGAACAAATTTTCATTTTTTTCGTTATGTGGGGCCCACGCCCTCCCCCCCGCGAAATCGAAAAAATGAGAATTTTTCCCTAGGTCCCCGTTATGTTTTTGCACAAAATTTTGGAAATTAAAAATCCTAATGTTGCCCTATTACGATTTTTCACCAAAAATGTACATTTTTCAACAAAAAATCGTAATTTTCTGAGCATTTTCGGCTAAAAAAGCCTTTTTGAAAAAAATTTCGCGTCAGTGGCGCTGTTTTTTTGTCAAAAACATCAAGATTTCAACAAAAATTTGTTAGAACAAACAATATAAGGGGGAGGGGACCAAGGCGATTTTGGTACTTATTTAAAATACCTCCTCTGTGGGCTACACAGAATTATGCGAATTTTGAGCCGACTAAATGGCATAGATTCTAAATAAGCCCGCAGAGGAGGTATTCTAAATAAGTACCGCGATTTCTCCTATTTTCGAAAATGGCCAAAAAAATCGCCTTAGGACCAAGTAGATTTTTTGCTCCTCTGAAATAAAATCCTAGATACGCTACTGGTCGTCGACGTGGTGTGACACGACAGAAGTATAAACGAATGGTTAGAAAACGAAATATCTCGATTTCACTAGAATTCGAGTTATATCAGAAAGGGTAAAAGTTCATAAACAGACCGACAAAAATTCAGTGACACTACCACTTTCAGATTTTGCGTTTTTCGGTGTTTTCAATACAAAAAAGCAAATCTAACAGGGTTAGTATCCCAGAATTGTTGTCGGGTGTCTCCGAACTTTTACCCTCCCGTGAAATCATCTTATTCAATTGCTTTTCATGTTTCATTCGAATTTTTAAGTGTTTTTTGTGATTTGTGCTATTTTATAGAGAATTTCAAAATGTCATTTAATTCGAAGTTAATTGAACCAACTTCGATACTTAATCAAAACGCATTTTTTTCTTATGGCGCAAATGGTGATATTGGACACTATCGAAGAAATTTTGTATTTATTTATGGCGCTTCCACTGAATCTCAAGGTAAGATTTATCATAACATTAGCCTAATCGAAGTTTTCTTACACAATAATTGAACACTTTTAAACTAAATTGCTTAGTTTTTATTGTTAATATTTTTTCAGATATCGAAATTGGTCGTTGGATGAAGCCGTTAGGCCCTGAAGCTGACGCAAAGTGGGATATCTTTATTCAGTCGTTGAAAGTCCGTGAAAGAGATGAGTATGGCTTGCCGCAAGGTTTGGGCTGTCCAGAAGCTTATGGTCCATCTGGTTTCACACTATCGACACCGAAGTCTTCTATATTTCAAGGCGATTCGAACAAGAATCCAGCGAGTGAGCTTCGCCATACTAGCCCATCACAGACTTACAACTGTTCGAATTCTTCAGAAGGCTCGCCAAATGCGATTTATGCTATTGCACAACGTTCGCAAGTTTCTCTTGGACCGTCTACTTCGAACGGTGGGGTTTGAACTAATAATTAATGCAGGGATGCCAAAAAAACATTTTTTCAAAATCTAAATTCAAGAATCAGATTTTAGAAGCAAAAATCAAAATGATAATTTTCTATTATATCCTAAAACATTAAACGTGCTATGTGTGTCTATCTGTCTGTTTGTGCTATCTCCGTCACCTGAAGTCCAATTCCGTCACGGCCTATACCAATCCATAGGGCTCGGTGAGAGAAGAAAAATGACACCGAGATCATGGGGTACCCTTCAAGAATAATTTTTAGCTCCATATCATGTTTAACGGAAGGCTTATCATTGCAATTTAATGATTTTTAAATTTAAAAATCTATAAAAATTGAAATTGTCAAAAAATGACAAATTGGTCAAAAATCTAAAAATTCATTAAAAAATTGAAAAAAATAGTAAAAATTGAAAAAATTTTAACGAATTTTTTTGTTAAAGGAAGAACTCGGAAGCAATCGGATCAGGGCGAATATCTCGTTCGGAGACTTATCGATCGAATCAGAAAATCTCCTCTCCCTTCTGAGCGCGATAACGTTCGATCTTTCAGTTTATTTCTTATAAATTTGACAAAATTTCGCATCTCAAAAATCAGCAATTTTTGGAAAAATCAGCAGAATTGGTTACCCCACGAATTCATGTATAGTTTTTAGGCATTGATTATAATGGCTGGATGAAGAATGCCTTGGCTGCGATCAAATTTTACTCCCATTTTAACATTTTGCACTTGCGCTTCGAATTTCTTTTCCGAATCAGTGTCTCACAACTGAATCATTTGCCAAATGATGCTGTGGCAGTTGTGAACCGCATTCTATTGGCTTCTCACTGTTTGGTGGATAAATTTAAGAAGAAAGACGTGATAAAGAGTGCGCCACATGTATGTTTAAAAAAAAATTTAAAACAACATCTCAGAATCAGTGGCGTACTCAGGGAGGAGGGAAGTGAAGTAATCAGGGGGCAGGTGCCCCCTCTTACTAGAAAAAATGAATATTTTTTCTAATGGCTTCCTTATGTTTTTGCCCAAAATTTTTGAGAAAAAACATAATGAGGGGGACCAAGGCAAAAATTTTTTTCCAAGTTAAGCTCCTCCCGAAATTTTTTTCTGGGTACGTCACTGAACACAAGTAAGGAGGGGGGGGGGTAAAATATTTTAATGGATTACCGCTTGGTGTCATTTTCATTTATTAGTTGATTTATTTTTTAGCTTTACGATCAAGCTAAGCACATTCGCTACAATCAAGAAATC
>JAQGBS010001560.1:0-15371 GCA_034698545.1 Acrobeloides obliquus
TCAAATGCTTGTCATTGTGGCTATTTGCTTGTGCTTTTTACAGTTGCGTAACTCATTTTATGAGTCTTATAAGTTGGCTTGAAGACGCTTTCCTGACCCTGATTCAGGGAAATAAGAGTGTGTATTGAAGCGATAAAATAACCCCAGGAAATGATTTTCGAAAGAAAAATTCAAAATTTTCATATTTTCGCTTCAATACACACTCTTATTTTCCTGAATCCGAGTCAGGAAAGCGTCTTCAGATTCCAGTTTTTGATATACCCTGTAAGTTACGCCACTGATTATGCATTTTTTGCTGATTATTATGTTTAAAAAAATTTTTTGCTGCTCGACTATCTATCTCATGAGCCTAGTTTAATTTTTTGCTAAACTCCGTTTCTTGGCGTTGTGCCACAATTTGAATGTGGTTTGAGTATTGATACGAAAACTCTGAATTAAAAATTTGTTTTTAAAATACGCTTAATTATTGGGGGTATTTAAAAAAGAAAGACGGCATTCTTTATAGCTCGAAGAGACGAACAAAATGGTACCAAATTGATTAAATTTGAGAATTGTTTTGGGTTATTGAAACGAAAACTCTGATTCAGGGTTTCGCTTCAATAACCCAAAACAATTCTCAAATTGGATCAATTTGGTGTCGTTGTGTTTGTCTCTTCGAGCTATAAATAATGCCGTCTTTCTTTTTTAAATATATCCAATAATTCAACGATTTAAAAAAATGTAAAATTCAGGGCTTTCGGGTCAATACTCAAACCCATCCAACTTGTAGCACAACGCCGTTGTACCGGCACGACTGCTAGAGTTGTACCGTAGTGCAACGGCATGATTGCTAGAGGCGCTGCTAGAGTCGTGAAATACGCGGAACGACTGATAGCGGGCAACCTCATCTCCATTTTTCTTCTTTTTAATTTCAAGGACCAGTCTAGTTTTGAACAAAATTTTTTAAAAGAAAGTTCAAGTTGGGGCGATCAACTTTTGCGTTGGAAGTAAATTCGAATTCGTTAACCCTGAAGAGATAAATACGAAACAAAATTGCATTAAAAATTTTAACGTTTTGTGTATTGAAGCGAAGGAATTGACGCCGTTTAAATTCCTGATTCAAGAATTTTGTATTGAAACGAAATGTTTAAAAAAACCCATTTTTACAAAAGATAAAATTTACATAAAAATTCAATTAGAGTGTTTTATCCGTCTCGTTGAGACGAATAAAATGACATCAAAATGATCAAATTTGAAAATTGTTTTAGGTTATTGAAACGAAAATTCTGATTCAGGGTTTTCGTTTCAATAACCCAAAACAATTTTCAAATTTGATCATTTTGGTGTCATTTTGTTCGTCTCATTTAGCTATAAAAAACTGCTGTAATGTTCATTTTAGAAAATTTTAAAAATCGATTTTTTCGCAAAAATTCAAAAAAGTTTGTGTATTACAACGAAAACATGTACACATTCAATATTTCAAACGCAATTTTTTCGAAAGCTATAACGATCCAGAGGGTGAAGTAAAAACAAAAAATGCTCCATTTTTCATCAACTTTCTGAATATCAACAAAATTAGCAACTTTTTCCCCCCACTGGACTGGTTCTTTAATGTAGTAATGCAGTAGGATAAAAATACTTTATTTGCTTTTTTAAAAATTAATCATTGTGATATTCTTGGCTGATCTCGTGACCATTTAATTTATTTATACTTTTTGCAAATAATCTCTTTTGAATAAATTGCTTACATGCTGTATATAGCTTTTTGCTTACGCATGATTGATCAAACCACAAAAACTAAAACATTTCAAGCAATTATGCGGAACATAAAGGCTTCCTTTCATATGATATGCCAGAACACACAGAGCAATTCGAAGATGATTCTTTGCCATGTAGTGAAGTGACATCAATGGTGCAAACTTCATCCGAAAATTTACTCGACTCATTCGACGATACTGGTATACTTATACAGGATGGACCAAAAAAGTGGATTTTTAGGAACCGGAAATTTATTTTTCTAAAGTTAATTCTAAATGTTTCTAGGGGTAAGTTTATACGGGGAATCGATTGCACACATTCCTAAATTCTGAAAATGCTTCCCTACCTCTGATTCAGGGAAAAAACGTTCGTTGTATTACAACGAACGTTTTTGAAAATGCGAAAAATAACCATGTTTGCTTCAAAAACTTATTCCCTGAATCAGGGTTAGGAAAGCATTTTCAGGGTTCGGTAATACACGCAATCGATTCTCCGCATAAAATTACCTCTAAGGGGGTCATTTTTGGAACAATACATTTTCGGGTCCCAAAAAATCACACAAATCCACTTTTTCGCCCACCCTGTACTTCAAGCACCAGTCTACTTTTGGGGAGAATGATGCCATGTGGTAGAGCACAAAATTTGGAGAATTTTTTGTTTTTAAAAATCTAAGGATAAAAAGTTATGATCGAAACAAAATGTAAAAAAATTTTCAAACGAGTTTGTACATTGAAACGAAGAGCCTGCAATGAACTTTTTCATTGAAACGATTTAATAAATTATTATAAAATTCAGAATCCTTGATAATTTAGAAAAAAAGAAAGTTGGGCTTTTTATATCTCATCTAGACGGATAAAATGACACCAGAATTATTGAAATTGAAAATTGTTTTGTGTTATTGAAACGAAAACTCTGATTCAGAATTTTCGTTTCAATAACCCAAAACAATTTTCAAATTTGATCAGTTTGGTGTCATTTTGTTCGTCTCATTTAGCTATAAAAAAACTGCTACAAATTTTCATAAATGTTCATTTTATGAAAATTTAAAAAATCGATTTTTCCGCAAAAAATTCAAAAAAGTTTGTGTATTACAACGAAAACATGTACACAAACTCAAAATTTCAAACGCAATTTTCTCGAAAACTACAACGATTCAGAAGATACCATAAAAACAAAAAATGCTCCATTTTTCATGAACTTTCCGAATATCAACAAAAATGGCAACTTTTTCTCCCCACTGGACTTATCCTTGAAGAAAGATACAAAATTCTTCAGGCACAGAAATTTCATCCAGTCGTCCTCAAACGTCTTGCAGTGTAGAGATACCAAAATTAGATTTGCCAACTACTTCAAGACGCTCTAACTCGTACTCAAATGCATCCAGTACTTCGGGCACGCTAACAGCAACAGATACTGTAAACAAAATCTTATCTATACAAAAAACTGTGACTTTAGGCCCCATTTATGGATCAAACTCCACATGCATTGGGTCAAGTACAAATCAAGTTGATTTACAACCTACAAATGGGCTGCTTAGAAGTGCAAGTGGTTGAATGTAGAGGGCTTCCGCATTTTGGAAAGCATTACCCGAACACGTTTGTGCAGGTTTAGATTCTTCTTTTTGATCATACATCCCAAAGTCTGTTTCACGGAGAGGTTTCAAAAGCATAGCCTAGTGGATAGCATCACAGACTACGAGAGTTTGAAGACTCGGGTTCAATCCCAATCGGAGTCAAATCCTTTTTGTATCGTACAAAATTGATGAAAATTTTTGCCTAGGGGTAATTTTATGCGAAAAACACGATGATGATATAATTTTTTCATGAAAATTTTTGTAAAAAATAGAAAAATCAATTTTTTAAAATCAATTGATTTTTCTATTTGTTACAAAAATTTTCATAAAAAATAATATCACCATCGTGTTTTTCGCATAAAATTACCCCTAGGCAAAAATTTTCATCAATTTTAAGCGATACAAAAAGGATTTAGCTCCGAGAGGGATTGAACCCGGCTCTTCAAACTCGAAGTTTGTGATGTTATCCACTAGGCTATGCTTTTAGATTTCACTACTACCAGAAGATGGCTATTCAGAGCATAGTAAAGTGAGGACAAGCCTTCGAAAACGCTCGTTTAATCCAGTCTATAATGAAATCCTTCGATTTAATAACCTGACAAAATTCGAGCTCGACGAGAGGTATTTGCAAATTGGAGTCTGGCATTCGGAAACATTCCACAACAAGTCGTTGATCGGAGAATGTTTTCTCAAAATGGCTGACTACCCGTGGAATTATTTGGACCCTATTTGGATGCCACTAAAAGCCTATCCGGTATATGCAAAAAACCAGTCCACTCGGAAAAACACTATAAATATATATTCAGAAAGTTGATGAAAGATAGAGCATGTTTTGTTTTTACGGCACGTTCTGAATCGTTGTAGTTTTTGAGAAATTTGCGTGTGAGATTGGCGATTTTTGAAATCTGTGTATTACAACGAAAACATGAACGCAGTAAAAATTCGGTATACACAATAACGGGGCAAACAAGAACGGGATGATGAAGGACAAGCACAATTGTCGTCCCGTTCTTGGTCATCCCGTTCATCTTGTTTGAACGATCGTTTCTTCTTGTCTATGCCGAAAATTTGTCCCTGAATCAATAAAAGTTGTGTATTGACGCGAAAATTAAAAAAATTTTTCCGTTTTTCATCGACATACGAAAACTGTCAAAAATTGAATCTTCGCGACAATACACAACTTTTACTGATTCAGAAACGAGTTTTCACACTGCGCTCATGTTTTCGTTGTAATACACAGATTTCAAAAATCACCAACTTCAAACGCGATTCTCTCGGCAACGATAACGATTCAGAAGATGCCGTAAAAATAAAAAATGCTCCAGTTTTCATGAACTTTCCGAATATATAACTTTTTCATAGTGTTTTTTCGAGTGGACTGGTCCTTTAAAAAATTTTTTAAATATTTTTTCAGGAATCTGTTCCGCCAGATCCATTACACGTAGAGACTTCACGCGGGACAATAACCTTTGAGTTACGGTTCGAGATGAAAAGGACAATGCTTAAAACTGGGGACATACATTTTCTGTTAAAATCTGGTCACAGTCTCTGCGGTCATCCACCTATATTAGCCAAAATGCCATTCGCAAAAGTGTAGGCTTTTGGACATAGACTCGAATGAAACGAAAACGAAAGGGATGAAAAGATACGAATGAAACGAACACAAATGAAACGATCAAATACAACGATACGAATGAAACGAGTTCATTTCTATACGGCGTTCGGAAACGGGTTCGAATTTGCCTGAATATTGACACGAAAACCCTGTAGTTGGTTTTGTTCCATTATGTCGTTTCATTCGAAACGATTGAATAAAACGATTTCATTTCCAGACGCCGTCCGGAACAAGTTTGAATTTTTCTGAATATTGACACGAAAACTCTGAATGTGATTTCATCTCATTCGTGTTGTTTCATTCGTATCGTCGAGTTTAAATTTGCCTGAGTATTGACACGAAAATCCTGAATTTGGTTTCGTTCCATTATGTCGTTTCATTCGTATCGTTCCATCCTCTTCGTTCCATTAGAGCATCTGCCAGCTTTTGTTGCATAAAATTACAATTCTGTAAATTTGATTTTCGAACTCCCTCTTCTGGCAAATTGATCCAACTTAAAATTTTCCCAACCAAAAATTGAAATTGCTCTGCCAAAAAACCTGTTTGAAAATCATTCTTTGGTACTCTTAAAGGAGAAGGGCCAAAAATAACATGATAATTTTTTCAAAAATTTTTTTTGAAAATGACCCCTATAGGGGTAATTTTATACGGGGAATCGATTGCACGCATTCCCGAATCCTGAAAATGCTTCCTTGACCCTGATTCAGGGAAGGGATTATGTGTAACGAAATGAAAATGAACTAAGATTCGAATTTTCGCAGGGAACCATGAAAACCCTGAATTTGGTTTCGTTCCATTATCGTTTTCATATAGGGGTTTTTCTAGGCGGAGAATCGATTGCGCACAAGCATGAAAATGCTTTCCTGACCCTGATCCTTAGCGTCTAGAGGTTTAGGTGCCTAAGTGCTTAGGCGTAGGACACTTAGGCATCAGGGTCAAGCAAGCATTTTCATGCTTTGATAATGCGCGCAATTGATTCCCCACCTAGAAAAACCCCTAGAAACCTGATTTTCCTGCGAAAATTTGAATTTTAGTTCATTTTCGCTTCGTTACACGTAATCCCTTCCCTGAATCAGGGGAGCATTTTCAGGGTTTGAGAATGCGCGCATCCGATTCCCCCACATAAATTACCCTTGTAAGGGTAATTTTCAGAAAAAATTATCATGTTAATTTTGAGTCCTTCTCCATTAAGAGTGCCCATTCTTTTCCTATTTTAGTCAACTTGTATCAGGAAGAAAAGTTCTTGTATCGGCTAGATCTTGCCTAGCAGAATTTCCAGAAAATGGCTTCAGACCTATTTGGGACTATGATATTGTTATTCAAGAGCAAAATCTCAAAAAGTTACGCAAGCGGTAAGTAGGAAATTCTACTTTTTTTTCAACTAAAAAATTTTTTTCAAAAATTTAGCTGCCTCGAAGTTTCATTATGGGATCGTGAAACAGCTTCCAACAGACGATATATTGGTCGGATACGCTTTCGGATTTCAGGCTAGACCATCTTTTTTTTAAATATTCGATTTTTATATACCCTATTTATAGAATCAAGAAACGTTGAAGATGAGCCTCAAGTTCTCTGGAAAAGAATGCTTCAATACCCGAACGAATGTATTCATGCGGAACTTGCCCTTCGCGGATAAAATAACCCAAAAAACAATCAACAGGACCAGTACATTTGGAAAAAAAGTTGCCAAAATTGGTAGATATTCGGAAAGTTCATGAAATTTGGAGCATTTTTTGTTTTTACGCCACCTTCTGAATCATTAACGGCATCGAGATAATCGCATGTGAAGTTTCGTCTGTGTATTACAACGAAGTCCCTGAATCAATAAAAATCTGTATATTGAGAAGAAAATCATTCACAATCCTTGAACATTTAATACAGCATTTTTTATAACTCGACGAGGCGAATAAAATGACACTAAAATTATCCAATTTGAAAATTGTTTTGGGTTATTGAAACGAAAACCCTGATTCGTGTTTTCGTTTCAATAACCCAAAACAATTTTCAAATCGAATAATTTTGATAGCATTTTTTTCGTCTTATCGAGCTGAAAAATATGCCATCTTTTATTTTTAGTTCAACTTTGCTTTTTTGAATTATTTTCTTCTCAATATACAGATTTTTATTGATTCAGAGATTTCGTTATAATACATAGATGAAACTTCACATGAGATTATCTCGACGCCGTTAACGATTCAGAAGATGCCGTAAAAACAAAAAATGCTTCAAATTTTATGAACTTTCCGAATATATACGAATGATGGGAATTTTCTTCCCGAGTCGACTGGTCCTTTATAATTATCATTTTTATTTTTCAAATATAATCAAATTAAACTTAATTTTGTTGTCAACTGATTCATGAATTCAAACGGAAGAAGTACAATCGCATCACGTGACCAAATCGTTTTTATTTTTAACTACTTACGTTTTTTCAACTTTTTTTGTCTCATGCAATGTGGCATTTGATCGAACAATGAAGGGAATATTGTCAAAATTTCGGTTTCCCTAGGCAAGGTTTGTTGTCGCTCTCATCATCTTCTTCATCTTCTCCTTCTCATACATGCATTGATTAATTTGTATGTTATCGGAGTTTTTTCAAACGTTTATTGAGATGATGAAGAGAATGAAGAAGAAGAAGTTGATAAAATTCTTTGCACTTCTTTCGTTGAACGAGTCTGAGACGCAAGTAAAAATTTTTGTCTTCCGCGCATGACATTTTTTTCATCGTTTCAATTAATGAAGAAGATACTTTAGTCGATAATATATCAACCAAGAAAATTGCATAGTTTTGTTGCAGACGTTTCTTAGGGCAACAGGGGGTCGAACCTCGACCATATCGCGCCATAGTCTGACGAGTTAACCACTACACCACACATGTTTATTGATGAGTTTTTCAAAGCCTAACTTATACTTTTGAATTTATTTTTTGGCGTTTCTTAGGACAACATTTTGTTGTTCGAGTTTCTTAGGGCAACAGGGGATCAAACCTCGACCATATCGCGCAATAGTCTCACGAGCTAACCACTACACCATGCATGCTCATTGATGAGCCTTTTCAAAGCCTAACTTATAAACTTTCGAATTTATTTTATTTTGTTATTTATCATCACCATCATTTAGCTTCATCCCATCATTTAGGTCTTAAACTAGCATGAGTCCGTGATGACCATGGCGGACCAATTTCTAACCAATTCGATTGTTCTTGGTCGGTCAATCCACTCAAGCATCACATAGAATGTGCAAGTTGTTTTATTTTGGTAGGTAATATACCTTGTTGGCATCAATTTATTTTTGTTGAATTCTAGTCCTTTTTGCTAGTCTTGTATGCGTAGATGTGAGCCCCGAAACCCGTATTCACAATGCCAAAGCACTTTCGCCGAATGGCAAATATGGTATATTCTTGCATATTTTTTGTTGTATCCCAAAAAAGTGGAATTTTCGTGATTTTTTCATGAATTTTGGACCCGAAAATTTTTTAAATGACACATATAGGGGTAATTTGATGCGGGAATCGATTGCGCCTGTTTTCAAAAAGTGAAAATTCTTCCTTGATCCTAATTCAGGGTAGCTTGTTGAAGCGAAAATGAAAAAAATTCGAATTTTGACTGGATATCCGACGGGTTTTTCTATGCGAGAACACAGAAACACCCTCGGATATCCTGTCAAAATCAGAATTTTGTTCATTTCGCATTAATACACTACCCTGAATCAAGGTCAAGGAAGTGTTTTCACATTCCGAAAACACGTACAATCGATTTCTCGCATAGAAAAACTCTGGATATCCTGTCAAAACCCGATTTTTTTCATTTTCACATCAATACGCTACCCTGAATCAGGGTCAAGGAAGCATTTTCACGCTTCGAGAGTGTGTGCAATTAATTCCCCGCATCAAATTACTCCTATATGTATCATTGTTAAAATTTTCGGGTCCAAAATTCATGAAAAAATCACGAAAATTCCACTTTTTTCGGGGACACCTTGTAATTCTTCTTTTTTTAGATTTCAATATACAAGTAATTCAAGTGCGGATAATCACTCCGACAAGTGAATTCGATTCTCCATCTTCTACGACAACTCCGACTCAAATTGATGAGGAAAATTCCCCCACAGCACGAAACTCGAAAGAACACCCAGCAAAAATTCGCGTAAATGGAGAGCCTCGTGCTCAAATTACTCAATACTCGGCAAATCAGATGCGAAGCAACACGAGCAACTCTGATGCTGCTGAGTCGTTTGTATTCTTGTTACTAGCTTGCTCTCTTGGTATCGTTTTGGTTCTTTCCATGACGTATATGATCTTAACTGTGAGAGGCTATAGGAAGAAGCCGAAGTTGGCCCGGTCCTTTTCGGTTATCTACCATCATCATCCGACTGATCTCGAAGAGTTCTATTATCATACGAGGACTCCGATATATAAGAAGCCCTACCTTCCACCACCGGTGACCACCGCTGGTCCGCCGCCAGAATTGCCGCCAAGATTAAATCGGCCTAAAGGTAATTTTTCTAGCTATGCTGAACAACTTTCAAAAAAATTTTAATTGATTTTCGTAAAAAAGAAAGTTTTATCCTTCATAGTTCAGTGGTAATGTGCTTGACTTTGATTTTAAAGGGTCAAGGGTTCGATTCCCCGATCGAAATAACTTTTTTTGCCTTTATTAAAATCAAAATTTGTTTGAAAGTTGTTCAGCATATCTAAAAATAATAGAATATCCCGGAATTTTGAAGTATTCCCGTATTAAAGGACCAGTACACTTGGAAAAAAGTTGCCATAATTTGTATATATTCGGAAAGTTCATGAAAAATGGAGCAGTTTTTGTTTTCACGGCACCCTCTGAATCATTTTAGTTTTTGAGATAATTGCGTGCGGAGTTTCGTCTGTGTATTACAACGAAAACATTTGTTTCAAATTCTTGATTCAATCAAAATTTGTTTATTGACAAGAAAATAACTTGAATTTCTTGAGCATCTAGGAAAAAATAAATATAGCATTTTTCTCAGCTCAATGAGACGAATAAAATGGCACCAAAATTTTTCAATTTGAAAATTGTTTTGGGTTATTGAAACGAAAATCCTGATTCATGTTTTCGTTGTAATACACCAACGAAACTTCACACGCAATTATCTCAAAAACTACAACGATTCAGAGAGTGCCATAAAAACGAAAAATGCTCCATTTTTCATGAACTTTCAGAATATATACAAACTTTTTTCCGAGTGGACTGGTCCTTTAAACGCCCATATCTTGATCAGGAGGCCGTATGGGCGAACAATTCCAAACAGTTTTATAATCAAGTTGGGTATGAGAAATATTTTGAGCCCGGTTTTGGCAAAAAAGAGGGGGACAAGTTGGGAGTGTTACTTGTTAGTCAAGGACAATTGAGTTATAACTTAATTATTCATGTTTAGCGTAAGACCTAGAATATTCCAACCTATTGGGAACAGAAACTTAATAACAATTTTTAGCTTCGCACAAACTTATGGACCCGTTGTTGCCAAAATCATCGAAACTTGAAGAGGAAGAGCATCGACGAATGTTATCCTTAAACAAGAATTATTTAAACCAACCGCGTCCACGAGCGAGGACCTACTCGTTTTGAAAAACTATTGGAGGAAGCATAATTTATCATTTTTTTTATTATCTCTAGTCATCCAACTGTTTTTGTGCCATTTTGGCTGCTAATAAGGAGCACTATCAACTTGCCCTTATACAGTTTGAAAATTGTTTTGGGTTATTGAAACGAAATCCCTGATTCGTGTTTTCGTTTCAATAACACATACGGTTTCTTGACCGAGAAATGAACGTTTGAAGTTCGCAGCATATAAAGTAAGTTGAATTACTTATTAATTTTGCCTGAATCAATAAAAATTTGTATATTGAAACGAAAATATCAAACATTAGAAAATTCAAAATTTACTGACCCGTTTGTGACGAACGAGATAGCTCATTGAATTCCTCATGGTCTCAGAAATTCAATGAGTGCACAACATGCCTTCCTGGGAAATGTTTCCGAAGCGAAAAACGTTTCCCTGATTCAGGGAAGGCATGTTGTGTACTTATTGAATTCCTGAGACCATGAGGAATTCAATTAGCTATCTCGCTCGTCACAAACGGGTCAGTAAATTTTGTTTGATATTTTCGTTTCAATATACAAACCTTTATTGATTCAGGCAAATTAATAAGCAATTCAATTGCAAATTTTAAACGCTCAAATCTCAGTCAAGAAGCCGTATGAGCCGAAAATTCCAAAAAATTTTATAACCAAGTCGGGTATGATGAATCTTTTGAGCCCGGTTTTGACAAAATCGGAGAAGGCAAGTTGATAGTGTTCCTTGTAAGTGTTTTATTTTGTTGCTTGCTTTAGCTGTATAAAGTGCGTCAATAAACCTTGCAAATTAATTAGCCAAACACAATTCGGCGGCGAGAAGCATATGCAAATATTGTCGTCCCATCGAAAAACTTTTCAACTTTTCATTTTCGACCTTGAAAAGTGTCATAATTTTCTCAAATAAAGATTTCTGGCCATTCAAGGCTTTCGAAGCTACTGATCAATAGAGAGCCATTCACGTGAAAAAATTTTTGGAAATAACCCCAAAAAACATGAGGCATAGACTTAGGCTTGGGCTTAGGCTTAAGCTTGGGCTTAGGCTTAGGCTTAAGCTTGGGCTTAGGCTTAGGCTTAAGCTTGGGCTTAGGCTTAAACTTAGGCCTAGGCTTAGGCCTATGTTTAGATCTAGGCTTAAGCCTTAGCTTAGCCTTAGGCCTAGGCTTAAGCTTAAGCTTAAGCTTGGGCTTAGGCCTTGGCTTAGACCTATGCTTAGGCCTAGACTTGGGCATAGGCCTTGGCTTAAGCCTAAGCCCAAGCCTAAGCTTAGGCTTAAGCTTAAACTTAAGCCTAGGCCTAAGCCTAAGCCTAGGCCTAAACCTAGGCCTAAGCCTGGAAATAACCTCTCTATGGGTAAAAACATGCGGGGAATCCGAATTTGACATTTTCGACGCTAAAAAACGCTTCCCTGATTCAGGGAAGGCTAGTACATTGAAGCAAAAATCACATTTTTAATACTTTTCGCTTCAATATACAATATGCCTTCCCTGAATCAGGGAACCGTTTTTCGCTTCGAAAATGTCAAATCCGGATTCCCCGCATATTTCTACCCCTAGAGAGGTCATTTACAGAAAAAAAATTTTCTAAAAAATTTTCACCTGGGTGACCCCCCTATTGTGTAATAGCTCCAAATTTAGTTGATATTAGTTACGATGCTTGATAAATTGCATGTTTTTTACACATAACTTTGACATTTTCTTTGATAGGTTTGCTCTTTATTATGCAGGCTATCCTTGAACCCATCCATTATCTATAAGACTCGCTCATGAATATAAAATTTGGTTGATTTCATTCGAATGAAATGAAAGCACGCGGTTTTTTTTGCTGTGTGTGTTGATGAAATGGCTTGTCCGAAAGCAAATAAAATACAGATACTTCTTCTTGGTGTTTTCAAAGAGAGATGGGTACGGCTTCTGCTCCTTTGATCGGATCGTTGACGATTAGAGTCGGCTTATTTGCTGGACTTTTAGAGTATCTCGTCCACTAGGCAGGTTCTTCTCGGGTATCATTATTTGAAGATCGCTTGTAATCGCATCATTGGGCAAAAGTCATTGTTGACCATAATGATCATTTATTTGTTATATTAGAAAGGGTTGTTGCTGGGAAGAATAATTTTTTTAATTTTTTCTTAAAGAACCAGTCCACTTTTTTTCAGTTTGAAAATTGTTTTGGGTTATTGAATCAGGGTTTTCGTTTCAATAACCCAAAACATTGTTCAAATTGGATAATTTCGGTGTCATTTTATCTGTGTATTACAACGAAAACATGAACATAATGAAAATTCGACATACACAATAACGGGACGACAAGAACGCCAAAAAAATTTTGAATTTTCGCGTTAATACACAAATTTGAATGATTCAGGGGCAAATTTTTACTGCATGATGAAGGGAATTACAAGCACAATTGTCGCCTCGTTCATGTGTTGTTTGAACGATCGTTCCATCTTGTTTGAACGTTCCATCCCGTTCTTGTCTATGCCGAAAATTCGTCGCTGAATCAATCAAATTTGTATATTGACGCGAAAATTCAAAATGTTTTTGGCGTTCTTATTCGTCCCGTTATTGTGTATGCCGAATTTTCACTGCGTTCACATGTTTTCATTGTAATACACAGTTTTTTTCAAAAATCGCCAACTTCACACGCAATTATCTCGAAAACGACAACGATTCAGAACGTGCTGTATAAACAAAAAATGCTCCATTTTTCATCAACTTTCCGAATATATGCCTTTTCATAGTATTTTTTTCCAAGTGGACTGGTCCTTTTAATTTAGATTTTTCGATTGATAGTTTATGATACGCTAATGGTGTGATGCTGAATTATTGGACTAGAGTCTATTTTATAGTTTTTCTCCTTTTTATTACTAACATCGAATCGAAATACGAACTGACGAAGTTTTATTCGTAGGTCTATATAAATTTTATGCTTCAAAACGAAGAGTTTTATCTAGTTTAATCTATTGCGAGTACGGCACTAGTCATGTTTTCGTTTCAATATTCCGGATTTTTTTTCAAAAGTGCAGATTTAAGGATGCGCCTTATTTTAAAATGTTGATATTTTGCTTTAGAAGTCGATTTTTGATGAAATTTTCATGGGGAAACTCGACATGGGGCACTCGAATCTAAAGGAATTTTTTGATTTTGATCACTGTAAGATATATTTTTTATCACCTCTGGATGCGCCACTTCATGTATGTCCCTCACAAGGGGCATACATGAAGTGGCGCATGAATTTTTCAAAAAGTTCTATATATTCTGAAAAAGCATACTTGATAACTCTTTAGACATAATAAAATTAGCTGCTATAACTCTAATCCAGAGGTGATAAAAAATATACACTACTATATAAATAAAAAATGATCCTTTCGATCAATAGGCAGGATGGTTTAGTGGATTTGTAGCAGGCCAATAATCGTACGTTCCGGGGTTCGATTTTCCTTGCTGTCGAAATGTTTTTGCCTTTTTTTAAAATTTTTTCATCTTCACAGGATTAGAGTTATAGCAGCTAACTTTGTTATTTCTAAAGAGTTATCAGGCATGCTATTTCAGAATATATAGGACTTTTTGAACAAATTCATACGTCACTTCGTGCATGTCCCTTGTCAATGAGGAGTAGACATCCAAAAAAAGTCTGTATGCCATTTTTGACCACGGTCCCGAAGTATAGAGCAAGAAATAATAAATGTGGATTCGTGTTCAGAAAACACCCACGAAAAGTCGAAAATTTCGTCAAAAATCTTTAGGTTTGGTCCAGTGTTGACTCGAGTACTCGTGAAGCGAGTACTTACATGTTGAGAAATATAAGAGTACACTACTCGACTGAAATCGAAAGATCGAGTCGAGTAGTGTACACTACTCGACTCAATATTTTTATTTCAGTCGAGTAGTGTACACTATTTGAATTTTTTTTCAAAAAATTCAAATTTTTTCAAAAATTCATTAAGTGGTAAACTCGCAAAATCAGGGTTGCCTTATTGATGTGTTTCGCAGTCAGTGCCGTACGAGCTCCGAAGTTCTAGGAAAGACCCCGGTCAAAAATTTCAACAAATCACAAAGGTCCCCCCTTACGTTTTCTTCGAAAATTTTCTAAAATTTTTGCAAAAACATCAAGGGGGTTTGGGAATAGTGATGTTCAAAGTGATAAATGAGGGTAAGTGTAATAATAGGCTTAATGTGATAACATTATCACTAGTGATAGAACTCGTTATCATTGTTATCAAAATGCATTATCTTATTATTTATCACACCCTTCTATCATTATCACTTTGAAAATCATTATTTGGAGGGGGGGGGGGGTCAAACCTTAATGCGCGTACGGTCCTGCTCGCAGTGTATATTACGCTTATATGCATGGAATGCATATAAGCGTAATATTTTATGATCACCTAAAAAAATTTAGCGACCCTTCAAATCTTTTCATGGATAAACCCGTTTCATTGGACGACCTACGATTACAACGCCTAAAAAACATCCGAAATGAGGTAAGACTAATGGTCGCAATTGCGTTAACACCCTAACACACATGTGTGTTATTCCTCTAAATCGGCTTAAAGGACCAGTCCACTCAGTTACAATCATATGAAAAAAATGATATATTTGGAAAGATAATGAAAAATGGAGCATTTTTTGTTTTTACGTCATGTCCTGAATCGTTGTAGTTTTCGAGATAATTGCGTTTGAATTTGTTACAAGCTCTTCGTTGTAATATATAAATTCAAAAAAGTTTGTGTATTACAACGAAGAGCTTGTAACAAATTCAAATTCCAAACGCAATTATCTCGAAAACTACAACGATTCAGAACATGCCGTAAAAACAAAAAATGCTTCATTTTTCATGATCT